>JBBBDQ010025876.1:0-31615 GCA_037127315.1 Ascarosepion bandense | reverse complement strand
GTTTTCTTATGAATGTTTGTTTCCTTAGAAAATTAGTCAAAAAGATAAAAATGCCATTTTCTGAGAAGTTTTTGCCCCTTAAAAACGGTCATAATAAATATTTTGTAGTTGTAAATAGAAACTAGTTTCAAAATTTGGAACAAGTACTCAGAGAAAATATACAAAAATCTATGAATGTAAAAATAAATTGAGAAAAACCAAACCTCAATATTTATGAGCAGCAGACAATAACAGAAAACACAAAGCCAGAACACAACAACAAAAAAATACTTGGATTAAAAATATAATGGCCAGAAAAAATGAAAAAAAAAATGCTCACTGATATTTTGTTTTCCATTTTAGGACAGTTTTAGAGAAGCTATACAAATAGAATTGTATGCATATACAAAAGTTGCCTAAAGTTTTCACAAGGCAAAATACAGAAATAAAGAATAGATATTTTTCTGATAAGCTAGACAGTTATTTTTGAGAAATCTGTTAATGTTTGGGATTTTTTACAGAAATACTTACAAATCACAAGCAATAACTTTCTGTATAATTTCTTGATAATTCACTGGCAAGTATATGATACTTTTATTAAAAAAAAATATGACATTGTCAATTGAAATTTGTAAAAATAATAATGGATGGGCTGGTTTAAATGAAATCAATTTTTAAAGATCTTTAAGGAATAAATATTGTAATTGTGTTTGTGATTTAAAAAATCTGTTGAGAAATTATTTGTAAACTTAAAAAGACCCACAATTTTTTCTTTTATACTAAATAAAATTAAAATTTGAGGGAAAATGTAAACGTGGCTATTACTGTGTTTCTATGCATCCATAGAATTGTTTAAAACAATAAATCAATAAAAGGAATAAAACATACACTAATTATGATCATTATCTCTTCAACCTTGATTATTTAATTGATAATTCTGCATGAAGTAAAGGCTAACAAGATAGTTTAGTTGACTATCACTACTGAGTAGTGAGTTTGATTCTCACTGGGTAACTTATTCTTGTGCCAAACTAAGTTAAGCTTGGTGAATAACAACTTTGACTATTATTCCAAATTGTAGGAAATGGAGGGAAAATTAAATATTGAAATGTCTAAGATATGTTTATTTTTAATGGTTGCTTTTTAAGTAAAAAATTTCACACACACACAGAGTCCCTAAAATCTGGACACATAGGAAATCTCATTAACTATATTTTTTAACCTCCACAGATTAAATATGGTTTTCTCGAAAGAAGAATCAACTTTTTTTTCTGGAGTATGCTAAAGAAGAAGGCGTACTCAATGAAAATCACAGACACAGCACACTTGATTGAATGCATAAAGAGTGATTGCGCTAATATTGACATGAATGTGTTAAAATTCATGGCAATATGGAATTATTGCATTGAGTTCACGTAAATCTTGCAAAGCACATCAACCTTTGTATCGCAAATGATAGAAATCATATTAAAGATGTTACTTGTTAATATTCCAATTTGATAAAATGTTGAAAGATTCATTTTTGCCTATTTGTTCAAACTTTAGGGACACTCTGTACATATAGCTTTACTCACAAACTAAGTGAATCATTTGTGGAGAACCAAATAATCTACAATGTTTTGGAAGAGAACAAATCAAGCTTTCAAAATGCTTTTGTAGCATGTAGGCTGTTCATTGGTGGTTTGTACATATTTATCAGCATAAAATTTACAATTGAAAAACTTGCAGCAAGGGAAGCTGATTCAGACTTTGTACTCATTACTGATTTTTGCAAAGGCCACAATGTTTTGATTGGCAAATGTCTGATTTTCAGCTAGTAATTGTAGAATGCATGCATGACGCAAAAATGCTACTTATGCAAAACTGTGACTTATGACTATTGAAAAAATATCATTTTGAAATGAAGTAAGAAAAAGTAGTGCAGCATTTGGGAATTTGTTGAAGAGAATACAGACACCATCAGGATGGTGTCCTCATGATGTATAGCCATTTTAAATAGGTCACTGGAAATTGGGGGTGAAAAAAAGAAAGAAAACTAAAAAAATCTTTGAGAATATCAAATAGCAACAAAGATAACATTCATTTTTAAAGAGTTCTAAACATATTCCAAAAGATGTAATTTAAAATGTATGATGATTCATTTGGGCATCAAGTGGATCAAATGATAAAGAATTGTCAATCAAAAACATTATGTATTTTTCAATTTCAGAATCAGAGCACAGACTTGAATTCTTCACTTTCCATCATATTACATGGAAATTGGTTATTCTGTGATTCCTTGGCATCCAAGTTGAGTCTCCAGTCCTTTTTATTTGCTTACTGCTGAATTTTTATCTGGTAAGATTCTTACCGCTGAATTTGTTGCTGAATCTGTTGAATTTTCATCTTTTTAGCAAATTTTGCATTGGCTGATGTAATCTTTGACCACATAGCATCCTTGATTGCACTCTTCAGTGTTGTTGAATTGACTTGGCAGTATGCTGGTCAATCAAAAAGGAAAAATACATTTAAAATACCATCAAAATACTTTAAAAACTTACAGACAGAACAAGAAAATACATATTACTATAATTGAAATTTGATTGATATAAAATTCAGAAATATTCAGTTGATAAGAAAAGGAGTAAGTTCCATTTAGTTTCTTCTCCAGAACTGTTACATTGTGCAAGAGACTCCTGAGAGGATGCTTCCATAACCACTACAAATTTAACTTCTTCAAGTCCAGTTTCAACCATTATTTATACTACATATCCACATCATATACACTTACTGATCTTTACTTTCCTCTTGCTTACAACAGTCACACACAGTAATCTCTACCTTGAGTAACTCTTGGGCCTTGCATTGGACAGACTAAAGTTAAAAGAAAAATAAAGCCGGATTGCTACTGCAAAGACAATGAGATGGCAATAAAATGAGCCACATCTCGGCATACATTTTGATTTTTTCTTTTATTCTTTATGTTAACATAAAAAAGGAATTAAAAGTCATTAATTCAACATAGTAAATAATGTACAAATGAAAAAAAAATATTCTATATATTTCTAAGACTTTATGATAAATTTATGAAATTCTTTTTTGTTTGCAAATGAATAAAGGCAGTATCAATTTCCTGCCTGTCAGACTACAGTATGTTTTTTCAAATACTTTCAAATCCTCTCAAGCTATATAACAGTATTTTATATGGTTTCATTTGCTCTGAAATATGAGGAGGTGCTGAAAAGTTTACGATTTGAAGTACTTCCCAAAATTTAACTAAACACCAGATAACAGTTTTTTTTGGATAAGTCTCTTGGTTGGTTGAAGCACTTTCAGCACCTTGTCATATACACTACTGGCCATAATTATTAGGCCACCCCAGTGTTTTAAAAATTATGTATTTCATACTATTTTTAGTATTTATTGCCAAGTGGATAATCGTAAATGGAAATAGAATGGTCTTTTTGTTAATATTGCAAAATAACATGTGCATCAAATGAATTTATAAATATTTCATAATTACCTATATTGCAGTTTCATCAATGAAAGAATGAATAAAATTTAGGGTGAATTGTGCGAGTTCATCATTGCTTCTTTGCCTTGTAAAATTTTGCAAAGTAATAATAACAAAAGAATCGTTCTATTTTCATTTAGCAATAAATACTAAAAATAGTATGAAATACCTCATTTCTTTTAAAAAAAACCGAGGTGGCCTAATAATTATGGCCGGTAGTGTATATAGGGTGATTGAAAAGTAACTCTCTATTTTGTGTATGAGTGGCCAGGAGCCCTGACCTAACACTTTGTGACTTTTTACTTTGTGGTTGATTAAAGGAGCAAGTCTACTATACCAAACCAAGATGTTGGAAGAACTTGAAGGGCTAATACAAGAAGTTATGTCTTCCATACCACAAGAGTTTCTAGTGAAATCAGTAGACGCAATTCCTGAATGGCTTGAGAAGCTGATAGCAAAATCTGGTGCCAATATCAAATTTTAAATAAAACCTCATGCTAAACACTTTCCTCTCATATCCATTTCTTGTAAAAATTATGGTTAATAAATAAGTATTTCCAAATGGGTAATTAATTTTGAATCATTCTGTATATAAGGATGTGAGTTAAAGTCAAATCAACAAAATTGGTATTAGGTTGAAATGATTTTAAAGATGATAGTAAGTTATGAATTGTTACATGACTCCCCAAATTTCTAGTGAAATCAGTTGATGCAATTCCTGGGTGACTCGAAAAGATGGTAGTGAAACTTAGTAAAAATCAAATTTTAAATAGAACCTTATGCTTAACGCTTTCCTCATAAGAACTCCAAATCACAACATACCAATATACTTTTTTTCTCATTTTTCTCTAAGTCTCTGAAGAAGTTTTAATAAAAGTGAAATATGTTAGATTGAGATATGTTTCTTATTTGTTATAAATATATATATATATATATATTCATGGTAATTGTTCAGATGAACTTTTCTCTATGGTACCTAGAATTTGTGCGTTGTGGTACAGTGGATATTGGCTTGGAACAAGAAACCGGGAAGCTGAGTTCGAATTCCAGTTGAATCCATCGCATTCACTTACGCGCAAATACCCTTGGGAAAGGTATTAATCCGTCTCTTCCATCCAGTTATGGGTTAAATAGCAGGACAGATTGGGTTCTATAGCCTTGGTCGGCAACCAGTCTACCACAGAAAGCAATGGCAACCTACTGCGGGATAACCAGTCAGTCATGTCTCTTTCGAGACATGATCGTCCAAGCGTGTATCAGGTATGGCACTTAACTGACTGACTAAATTGGCAGCATTTTACAGCTGAAGTGGCTAGATATACCTGTAACCTCTATAACAGTTTTTCTTACACTTTTCTTTTGTGGAACACACTTTTAGCTTCCTAGTCTAGTTTGATTTTCAAAACTAAAAATGCAATGTCAGCCATTACCTTCTAACCTTCTTAATTCTTGTTCTTTTATTGTTCTCAAACTTATGTTTTTTTTTTCTCATTCTCTCACACTCAGTAACCTTTTGCACCTTTATTGCTTTGCTTGAAAAAAAAAAAAAAAAAAAAATTGTGCTATTGAAAAAAAAAAAAAAAATCATATATATGGTCATTGAAGCTTTTTATTTGAAATAGATTTTAAAGTTCTGAAAATGTTAAATTTAGGAAAGAAAGTTGTCCAAAACTAGACTTTCTATATAAGCAGTCATTGATAAAAGAATTTAAAACAGCATCATTAACATATCAGTTAAGCAAAGTTATTTATTTTTAATTACATTTGAATGTTTTATTCAATTCCTTGTTTAATTAAATACATTGTTAAATGGCAAGATAAAGTTAACCAATGAAACAATCCTCTCAAAATAAATATTACCATTAAATAAGAAACAAACTTTACTATTTCTATAATAAATGGATGTATACTTACATATAATGCTGTTTACCAAGATAGGGTTCAGTTGTGTCTTACCAGCAGCAGGACTAGAGGAAATTGAGCAATTGATGAGTTCGTTTTTCTTGAAGAAGATATTCATTAACTGACGAGCCATTCTACGCCCATCAATCTTGCCCTTTTTGTCATAGGCCCTTTTCCGCACTCCATTGAGTTGTTCATCGTACATGTAGATACTGGACCCTGGTAATAACTCTTTCATCTACTCATCAAAAAATGGAAAGGTACAATCATTTTTACTTCTATATTTGCAGAGAATAAAAAACAAAAGAAATAAGTGCATGCTTTGTAGATTTCAATAACAGGCAAATAGTTACACAACTATAAGTAATTTAGAATTTTGACTCGTACTTAGGTTGCATAATCTTTTTGTAAGAATTAGTACTGAAGTTGTTTAAATTGTTACCGAAATGTTTTATGCTGGGTTCTTATAATATTAAGATATTTCAATGTAACTATATGGCTGACCACTAGTATCCAAGAAAGCTTGTTTAATAGAGTGGTTAGCCAATCCCTGTTGCAGACACCTGCTAAGATACATTTGTACTTATTCAGCACCCACAGAGGTTTATACTGCAACTATGCTGAGCAGACATTAGTTAGTTTCTGGAAGAGAGCCCATTATCGGGTGTAGTCAAAAGTCTGAACAAAGCCAGTACATTTAAATTCTCGGTCATGTTGACTTACGACTTTGTGCTAGGGCCACCATTGATGGTTCTTAAACAGTTCCATCTACCCAATTTTGCTTGCAAGATTTGGGTCAACTCATGGTATGATTTCCAGGCACTTTCCAAAGGTGCTGCTCACTGGGATTATCTCCCTGGGCTGAGAACATCAATAAGTAACCTTCCTGACGAGTTGATCAAGGTGAGATTCGAAACTGGGTCACATGGCTGGAAAGTGAATGTTTTAACCACTTGGCCTCGTGTCCATTGTAAATAAACTGGAATTGGTAGTATTTTTGAATATAGAATAAAATAATGTAATTAGCAAATCTTTTCTTTTAATTTGTCTATTTCTGTTTTTTTAAGCTGCTTAAACCATAATGATTGACTCTTTATCATTGTATTTTATTTGGTATCATTGGAACAGGATATGCTTTCACTGCATGTATCATTTTACATATCATTTTAGAGAATTATGTCTTAAATAATAGGTAAGAAGTTCATAGATTTTGAATCCAACATCCTTTCCTGTTGCTATCAGTCAGTTAAGTGCCATACGTGAAACACGCTTGGGCGATCATATCTCGAAAAAGACATGATTGACTGGGCAGAAGATTATCATGTAGTAGGTTGCCATTGCTTTCTGCGGTAGACTGGTTGCCAGCCAAGGCTATAGAACCCAATCTGTCCTGTTATTTAAACTCATAACTGGAAGGAAGAGATGGATTAATAACTTTCCCAAGGGTATTTGCGTGTAAGTGAATGCAAGGAATTCAACTGGAATTCGAACTCAGCACCCCGATTTCTCGTTCCGAGCCGATATCCACTGCACCACAACGCACATCAAATATCATTTTTAATGAGTATATGTGTTTTAGTTGATATCCCAGTTATTTTTAAAAATTGAAATTAATGTCAATTGGCCTAGATTGAGAAACCCTACTAAAGAAAAATGTACTTCCCAACAGAAATTGAATTGGAAAAAAAAAGAATACAGATTCAAATGCTGTTAGGAAGGACAGTAAAATTTCTTGATCTAGGCTGGTTGATATTAATTTAAAAATAACAGGTGGTGTCAATAGCATAAAACCAAATGTACTCATGAAAAATAATGTTTATTATTGTAAGAAATCTTAACTAATTCTTAACTGACAGAAGACGGAAAGTGTGACACAGAGATCCGAAGGTGAATTGGCATAGCGAAGGATGAGTAAAATATTATGAGACGGGAAACTTTCACTAGAAACAAAGAAGAGAGAGTACTGGATTGCTATGTGATGTCAGTTCTTCAATATGGCAGTGAATGCTGGACAATATCATCAAAGATGAAGGAAAAACTTTAAGCAACTGAAACGTGGTTCTACAGAAGGGTGCTACAGATATCATGGATTGAGCATGTGAGCAATGATGAGGTTTTGGAAAAGATGGAAACAAAAAGGAAATTAATATAGAGCATCAGGAAGAGACAACTAAAGTTTCTGGGACATGCAATGAGGGAGAAGGGCTTGGAGAAACAGAGGAAAGCAGCAGATAACATATTTGAAGGACCTGATCAGGTGGATGACAGAATGGAGGTTGTGTGCTGTTACAGGAGAAAGCGTGCTAAGAGCCACCAGGTATAGGGAGATGTGGAAGGCCATGATTGCCTACGTCCTGAAAGGACAAGACACATAGAAGAAGAAGAACTAATTTATGACAGAATAAGGAATAAAAAAATCCTATTAAAATCAATGAATTGCAATTAAATGAACTGGAAAGAGACATTCAGAGTTACAAATGATAACTGGTTATATATATAATCACAGTTGATAATTTTCTTCTACATTTCGAAAAATTAATTCAATAAATAAAATGCAGTAAACGTGTTATATTAAAAAAAAAAATTCTTGGTTATTTATTCTTTTTCAGATTAAATTTTATATTTCTCTTTTGACATTTTGCAGAGCTTTTAAATCTCTCATTTATATTTTGAGAATAGACTTAACATTCTATGGCATAGAATCACATCATGTTAATTTCATATTTGCACCAACAGACGACAGCACTGTTCACATTAGTGAAAGGTTTCTTCTTTCATACATTTTCAGTGGAAATTATGAAAAGGAAATTCTAATTTTGAAATTGAGAGTATTATTAAGCTACAAGTAGAAAAGAAAAAAATATTTGACTTCTATATTCCAAATATCTTGGAGACAACTAAAATCCTTTGTATATATAAAGTTTTTGAGAATGTTTTGGCTGATACATTCTTTGGTCTTTATTAAATGTACCCAGACACGCCAAAAGTCATGCAATACATCATGTTAAGACTCTTTCTGGATTAATGAAGTGCATCAGTTTGGTGTGGGCATCAATTCCACATGTGATCAGCAAACTTTGGGAGAGATGTTGATCCATGCCATCTTGATAGCTGTCCATAATTCAGATATTTATAGGTGCAGGATTTTGTATGTTGAACAGACCTCTCCACTATGTTCCATGATGGCTTATTGGGTGAATATTTTAGTATACCATTTCACCAGGAGTCTCTGGAATGATTTGCAAACAAATTTTGGACAACTTAATCCTGATGGAATAATCTCTCCTTGTTGGGGTACATGGTATCGATGAATGAGTGCAAATAGTCACAAAGCAATCCGACATCACAGTCATTGGCTGATGATGCATTTAAACAGACCAACAGACCCAAACAATACCTCATGAACATCACCTCCATTTTATCATGGAATTACTAAAACCAGCCTGTGCAATGCATTGTTGACAACTGACATCCATGGGTTTTGTGGCAAACTTTAATCCTAACCTCAGTCAAAAACAACTATTAGGTCAAGCCAAGTAATGTTTGTTTTGGGGAATCTATTGTAATCCTAAGTACTAATCTAATGGGGCATTTACCTTAGCATGGCAATGGAAGCATAGACAGTAGATTAAAGGAAAAAGTCATTACACTGCATGACAACACAAGGTTGCATACAGTAAAAATAACACCTACTACACCTGCTATATTCACCTGACATGGCACCAACATTTATGATTGCTTTGATGGAGATAAAAATTTTTTTAATAAAAACCAAATTCAAAATTCAGAACAAATCCTGCAGAATTTTACTCAAAAGGTATCAAACATCTGCTCAAGAGATGGAGAATTTGGAATTCTCAAGCAATCATCCATCTAAGTACTGATCAAGATCGATATTGCTTAACTTTGATCGTATGGTAATCAGTTTTTCAGCATGATGTGATCATATGCCCCCAATTCCCCAAACAATATTTCTTGGAATGTCAATGATTCTTATCAAACTTATTGATTTCTATAGTTTTGAAATAAATATTACAAAATTGAGTGATTGATTTATTTATTTCCAGTTTAGTAGCCTTTTGCAGGTTATTTAAAACTAGAAATTATTTTTTGATTCTAAGAATTTTGTAGAAATAATAATGATTTACTGATACAAGTCCTACTAATTAATTCTAGGCCAGCAAAGAGAAGAGGTGAATTTATATCTTACTCAAGGGTATTTGTTGGTAAGTAAATATAACCTGACTGGAATTGGAACTTGGCTCTCCGATTTCCAATTCAGAGTTGTTATCTAAAACACCACTCACTCATCCAAGCTTACAACACCTGGTGTTTCCAAACAGTCACCTATCTAGGTACTAACCAGGCTCAACACTAACTTTGGTGATCATACTAAAACCAGAGTTTCAATGTGATATGGCAATAGGCTAAAAATGATACAGAAATTTCTAAGTACAATCAAAATATGAAAGCTAAAAAGTAAAATAGAATTTCTTTGATATTTCTGGCTCTGCTATATATGGTAATTTTTTTAAACAAAATGTTAGATTAAAAAAAAAAATGCCAAAGCAAGCAAAAGTCAATTCTACATACACTGTACTTATCTGCTGTTTCTTTGTTCACAAATCCTGCTTGTGGACGATCATTGTTGGAAGCAGTGCTATCATTACTGTTACTATTGTGAGGACAAGTTGTCAATGGTGTGATAGTACTTAATGTTTTTTCAACTTGGCTGGTATATGTTAACTGTAGATCTGAAAAAGAAATAAAATATTATTATAAAAGAGTCCTCATTGAATAATGTAAAGAAAAGAAAATTTCTTTATTTTGATTAATGAAAAATAGTAACACAGTTGAACCCACCTTCAAGAATCAAATGAATTGGAATGATTCTTCAAAGGCTTTAGGACAAGACAAGCTCTCATTAATCTTGTCCTTTGGTCAGCTCCAGGATATAAAGTAAAGGGGTTTTAGCTGTTATGAATGAATTTGCTTGGGCAAGATTAGGCTTTCATATAAACACAGAGGAGAGCTTTCTTGTTTCATTATAAAAGGGTGTACAGTTGTGTTAATTTAGTCAGTTAAGTGCCATACGTGATACACGCTTTGGGCGATCATGTCTTGAAAGAGATATGACTGACTGGGCAGAAGATTATCCTGCAATAGGTTGCCATTGCTTTCTGCAGTAGTTGCCAACCAAGGCTATAGAACCCAATCTGTCCTGTTATTTAACCCATAACTGGAAGGCAGTGATGGATTAATACCTTTCCCAAGGATATTTGCGCGTAAGTGAATACAAAGAATTCAACTGGAATTTGAACTTGGCTCCTGATTTGTCATTCCAAGTCGATGTTTACTGCACCACAACGCACATCCCATTAATTTAGTACACAGGTGAAAAATCCTGGCCTAGTTAAGAAGGCATTAAAAAATCTGATGTTTTGGAAAGTAGGTTGAGCAGAGAACCTTTCAGCACTCCCTTGTATATATTTTTGTCATATCTTGATTGAAAATATCATTTAATGTTGTTTACTAGGAAAGAAAAAGAAATGGATTTAACGATGAAGTGTTCTTATTTACATGTGGACTATTGCGCTCATCTAAGTTGTTGCTATCACCACATTTTGGCTGCTGTGTCTTCCAGTCTTCATCAAGTGTATATCAATCTGAGTAATGTACAGAGAATTTTGAACTAAACTCTTTGTTTACTCTATGGGGGTAGACTGTTCTCATTCAACTGTCTGTGTGTAGGTATATAATGTCTAGTTCTTATTTTTACTGTCGCTAAGTTATTTCTCACCCTGTTTTCACCAAGTACACACTGCTAAGTCCAGGAATTGAACTCTCAATTACTATGTCACCAAATTTACAAACCATGGGATTAGTGGATTAAAGTGTTGAAAATGGTGAGTAATAACTGAGCAGTAGTAAAATATAAGAACTAGATGAGATATCCCTAGATATGTGCAGTAGAATGAGAACAGTCTGACCCCCTTAGATTAAATAAGGAATTCAGTTCAGAATTCCAGGAAGGTTATCCAGGTCAACATATATCTGATGAAGTTCAGAAATATACCTGATGAATGGCCAAAATGTTCTGATCAAAGCAAAAATGAGGACAATGTAAATAGTGTAAATAATGCCTCATAAAAATAAGAAATAATTTTTGATTTTGTTTTTTTATAAAAAATTTTTTTTGGTAAGTGGAATAGGATAAGAAAATTGATGACTGTGCATAAAACCTTGCACTCCCTGACATGGACAGACTGAATATGAAAAGGACCTCATCTCTCTTTTGCTCCTCTTTTCATTTTTCTTTTCTTCCTTTAACATTAAAAATTTATTGCATAAATTGCATTTTAACATTGTATAAGAGAAGGAAGAAGTTAAAATGTCTAATTAAAATTGCAATTTTCTTCTTTAAATATATGAGTAGATTGACTAAATAATTGGAGTAGATAGACTAAACTATCGCCCGGATCACACTCCACCCACGTCTATTGAACAGGTGAAGAGGCTCATCCCTTGTTTCCTGTTTAGGATGTGGTTTCCGGCTTTCTCTTTTCCAATCTTTTCACTTTTATGTAGCCCCCTGCACATCAGTGGCATTACCGCCTTGCTCGGGGTGATATGATAAAAAAAAAAAAAAAAAAAGAAAAAGGAAAAAAAATAATTAACTTTAAAGATTGTATTGAGTTAACTATTGAAAGACATAATTATTTGCATATAACACACACCACCAAGTTATGGCTACAAAATTCTTAAACACAAAAACAAAAAAAAACTTGTGTATAATATACAGACATTTTTTTTTTAATAGAATAACAGTTAAATTTAATCTAACATTGTTCAAGCTAATCTATGTTCAAGTTTTTATTCAGTTCATATAAAAAGAAATAAGACTTTATAGAATTTACATTAAAAATGAATTTATATAACATTTAGAGCAAACTCATGGATATAGTCACAGGAAATTGCAATTTATCAATAAATTTCTGTCTGAATTTCTGGGATGAAGAATTATCATTATTTACACTATATTCAAACTATTGTCTTCATCTTTGTTGTTGTTATTACACCATTTCAGCTGTTGCACAGTGTTATAAATAAGAACTAGGTATCCATAGACATGAGAAGTGGAATGAGAACAGGCTAGCTTGTGGATTAAATTAAGTTCACTTCAGAATTCCCTGTAGGTTATTCAGATCAATATACATCTGAGGAAGACCAGAGGGCACAATGGCTGAAATGTTATAACAACAACAACAACAAACATGAGGACAATAGTTCAAATAAAAATGTAAATAATTAGCAATAAAGTCACATACTTGAGTTTTCTACTTAGGAAACAAAACGAATTAAATTTTAAACAATATTCCAGTTACTTTCTCCTCAAATTTAACATTTTTACAAACCTAAGAAACAATTTGATTCACTTTTAATATTTTTTCTATGCATCTGCATCAATCTTCTCCCAAAATTTACTAAACTCTATTCCAACTTCATGACAATGAAACCAATCTTGTCCCAAAATTGTCTCGTTACACAAACCTAAACCTCATCCCAGCTTCATGACAATGAAACCAATCATGTCCCAAAATCATCTCTCCAAAGAAACCTAAACTCCATTCTAGCTTTATGACAATGAAACCAATTTTGTCCCAAAATCTTCTCTTCACACAAACCTAAACTCCATTCCAGCTTCATGACAATGAAACAAATCTTCTCCCAAATTTATCTCTTCACACACAACCCAAAACTCCATTCCAGCTTCAAGACAATGAAACTAGTCTTCTCCCAAAATTGTCTCTTCACACAAACCAAAACTCCATTCCAGTTTCATGACAATAAAACCAATCTTGTCCCAAAATAGTCTCTTCACACAAACCTAAACTCCATTCCAGCTTCATGATAATGAAACTACTGTTGTCCCAATAATGTCTCTTCACACAAACCTAAACTCCATTTCAGCTTAATGTCAATGAAACCAATCTTGTCCCAAAATTGTCTCTTCACAATAATCTAAACTCCATTCCAGCTTCATGACAATGAAACCAATTTTGACCCAAAATTGTCTCTTCACAAACCTAAACTCCATTCCAGCTTCATGACAATGGAACCAATCTACTCCCAAAATTTTCTCTTCTCTCAAACCTAAACTCCATTCCAGCTTCATGACAATGAAACCAATTTTGTCCCAAAATCTTCTCTTCACAAAAACCTAAACTCCATTCCAGCTTCCAAACAATGAAACCAATTTTGTCCCAAAATTGTCTCTTCACACAAACCAAAACTCCATTCCAACTTCATGACAATGAAACCAACTTTCTGCCAGATTAGTCTCTTCACACAAACATAAACTCCATTCCAGCTTCATGACAATGAAACCAATTTTGTCCCAAAATTGGCTAAACACAAACCTAAACTCCATTACAGCTTCATGACAATGAAACCAATCTTCTCCCAAAATAGTCTCTTTACACAAACCTAAACTCCATTCCAGCTTAATACTAATGAAACCAATCTTCTCCCAAAATTGTCTTTTTTCACAAACCTAAACTCCATTCCAGCTTCATGACAATGGAACCTATTTTGTCCCAAAATCTTCTCTTCACACAAACCTAAACTCCATTCCAGCTTCATGACAATGAAACAAATCTTCTCCCAAATTTATCTCTTCACACACAACCCAAAACTCCATTCCAGCTTCAAGACAATGAAACTAGTCTTCTCCCAAAATTGTCTCTTCACACAAACCAAAACTCCATTCCAGTTTCATGACAATAAAACCAATCTTGTCCGAAAATAGTCTCTTCACACAAACCTAAACTCCATTCCAGCTTCATGATAATGAAACTACTGTTGTCCCAATAATGTCTCTTCACACAAACCTAAACTCCATTTCAGCTTAATGTCAATGAAACCAATCTTGTCCCAAAATTGTCTCTTCATACAAACCTAAACTCCATTCCAGCTTCCAAACAATGAAACCAAACCTGTCCCAAAATAGTCTCTTCACACAAACCTAAACTCCATTCCAGCTTCATGAAAATGGAACCAATCTTCTCCCAAAATTTTCTCTTCACAAACCTAAACTCCATTCCAGCTTCATGACAATGAAACCAATCTTCTCGCAAAATTTTCTCTTCTCACAAACCTAAACTACATTCCAGCTTCATGACAATGAAACCAATCTTGTCCCAAAATTGTCTCTTCACACAAACTTATACTCCATTCCATCTTCATGTCAATGAAACCAATCTTCTCCCAAAATTGTCTCTTCACAAAAATCTAAACTCCATTCCAGCTTCATGACAATGAAACCAATTTTGACCCAAAATTGTCTCTACACACAAACCTAAACTCCATTCCAGCTTCATAAATATGAAACCAAACTTGTCCCAAAATTGTCTCTTCACACAAACCTAAGCTCCATTCCAGCTTCATGACAATAAAACCAATCTTCTCCCAAAATTGTCTCTTCACAAACCTAAACTCCATTCCAGCTTCATGACAATGGAACCAATCTACTCCCAAAATTTTCTCTTCTCTCAAACCTAAACTCCATTCCAGCTTCATGACAATGAAACCAATTTTGTTCCAAAATGTATCTCTTCACACACAACCCAAAACTCCATTCCAGCTTCAAGACAATGAAACTAGTCTTCTCCCAAAATTGTCTCTTCACACAAACCAAAACTCTATTCCAGTTTCATGACAATAAAACCAATCTTGTCCCAAAATAGTCTCTTCACACAAACCTAAACTCCATTCCAGCTTCATGATAATGAAACCACTGTTGTCCCAAAATTGTCTCTTCACACAAACCTAAACTCCATTTCAGCTTAATGTCAATGAAACCAATCTTGTCCCAAAATAGTCTCTTCATACAAACCTAAACTCCATTCCAGCTTCCAAACAATGAAACCAATCTTGTCCCAAAATAGTCTCTTCAAACAAACCTAAACTCCATTCCAGCTTCATGACAATGAAACCAATCTTCTCCCAAAATTTTCTCTTCACAAGCCGAAACTGCTTTCCAGCTTCATGAGAATGGAACCAATCTTCTCGCAAAATTTTCTCTTCTCACAAACCTAAACTCTATTCCAGCTTCATGACAATGAAACCAATCTTCTCCCGAAATTGTCTCTTCACAATAATCTAAACTCCATTCCAGCTTCATGACAATGAAACCAATTTTGACCCAAAATTGTCTCTTCACAAACCTAAACTCCATTCCAGCTTCATGACAATGGAACCAATCTACTCCCAAAATTTTCTCTTCTCTCAAACCTAAACTCCATTCCAGCTTCATGACAATGAAACCAATTTTGTCCCAAAATCTTCTCTTCACACAAACCTAAACTCCATTCCAGCTTCCAAACAATGAAACCAATTTTGTCCCAAAATTGTCTCTTCACACAAACCAAAACTCCATTCCAACTTCATGACAATGAAACCAACTTTCTGCCAGATTAGTCTCTTCACACAAACATAAACTCCATTCCAGCTTCATGACAATGAAACCAATTTTGTCCCAAAATTGGCTAAACACAAACCTAAACTCCATTACAGCTTCATGACAATGAAACCAATCTTCTCCCAAAATAGTCTCTTTACACAAACCTAAACTCCATTCCAGCTTAATACTAATGAAACCAATCTTCTCCCAAAATTGTCTTTTTTCACAAACCTAAACTCCATTCCAGCTTCATGACAATGGAACCAATCTTCTCCCAAAATTGTCTCTTCACACAAACCTAAACTCCATTCCAGCTTCCTGAGAATGAAACCAATCTTGTCCCAAAATCTTCTCTTCACGCAAACCTGGGGCCACATAAAACTTCTCGATGCTTCTCATCCCCTCTACTTTGGCCAGGAGATTCACCATCCCCATTATCTTTATCATGGTTCCTTCTACTTGAGTAATTTTAATGTCTGCCTCCTCCAAGTTAACTTTATATCTCAACTGCTCATAATCTTCCTGATTCTGCATCAAGACCTGTAACCTTTATCTATTACAGTTCTTACTACTGATCTTCTCACTAATTAATGTCTCACAATGAAGTCCTTCTCCTTCTACCAACACATGAGACACCCTAGCTGTCTTCTTTTATCTCCCAATACCTTGGATCTCATGCCAACTGTCTATGGGCACCGGCAGTAGCACATCACCAGGGTCATCCACACAAGGATCCCACTTTGGCCCCTTCCATCTGGGTGACTGAAAGTGGACCCTACTCATTTTGCTTATCTTCTTTTGCTGAGGACAGCTTCTCCTCAGGTGACCTGGTCTTTCACAATACCAGCATCTTCTCATGGGGAAATTTGATGCAAAATGACTCTCATGGTCACATGCCCAGCACCTCTTTTGAGTTGTTCTGATAAGGGCCACCCTCCCTCTTGCTACTGAGGAATCACTTCTTACTTTATCCTATTTTTCAGGTTCCTTTTTGATTCTACATGGTGGGGTACCCCTGTCAAGTCCATACCATCAAGCTCTGTGCACCTTTTCACCACATCTTCCACAGATGTCAATTTCATTTATGTCGGTGGGGGCCATCCCCACTTCATCAGACATTTCATTGCCCTGTGTCTATGAAGGCCACAGATTCAGTAAACCAAGCTGTATCTACCCGGCATGGGTTCATAAAACATATATCTTCTTCCAGAATCTTCTTCCCTAAACTTTTCCCTCTCTATTGAAAATTGTTGAAACCACATTTACGACTCAAACTCTGCTCTGGATCTTTGTTCCTGGCCTTCTGCCAGACTTCAGTTCTATCTTTTGATAGGGTTATCGCAGCCAATAAATTCAGAGGCCTTTCTTTAATACACTGAGGTGAAAATGCTCCTCCCTAAGCACTTCTATGTACAAATCAGCCATCTGGGCTTGCATAACTGCATTTGCTCACACTTTCTCATTGAATGCTCTAACTCCCAACTCTCCGGAGGTCTCATCTCTCAGGCAGGGTTTAGTCTGAGTTAGTCCTCATCACTTCTATTGTCATACCTTTGTCAGCAAACTCCCTCACGATTTTCCCTTCTACTTCTCTCTGCCCTATAAGCTCTGAGGTCTTCCCTGCTGCAACATTCCAGGCCATGTGTACAGTCTCATGGTTCATAAGCCCAAAAACAACCCGAGGCTTATGAATTGCTAACAGCCAATCCTTCACTTCCTTAGGGTCCCCTCCAAACATGGTTACCTGGGGTCTCCCCAATATCCCTCTCAGAATGGGGATATGCTGCTGCTCTTCCACTTCTTCTACTTCCCCCTATCTGATCCCACTGACTCATGGTCTGCCATGCTAATTTATTGTCTATCTAGAAAACTCTGAAAATTTGATAAGAAACAAGAATTCATCTTGGCAAACACAACCACAAATTGTGAATCGAAGAGAATAATTGAAGAGTGTCTTATCTGATACTGCCAACTTGTTGTCGCTTGTTCTTGTCAACTTTTCATCACTTGTTCTTGTTGACCTAACAATGGACAGAAACAGACTCAACACTGTATCTGATATGTGTGTAGCATTGTCTTCCTGTATTCCCAATTGGAATCAGCTGTTTAGGAACAAACACATCCATCTTATTAAATAACATTTTTTTTCAAATATTATTTACTTTCCCTTTGTGTCAAAATTTCCTTTAAATTTGTTTTTCTAAAAGTAATAATTTTATATTCATACAAATAGATACAGGCAATTCTAATATGTGTGGTTCATAAGAAATATACACATAGATTGTTGATGCTAAATAAATAAACCTAGTCAACAGATTATGTCTTCTAATGGGTTTTTGGATTTTGTAAGATTTGATTGCACAGAAAATCTGGGCTAACACACACCTATACCTTTTCATGAGCCAATTAAATTTTACCATGTGCAGAAATCTGTAAAAACCAAACCTCTTATTTATTGACCAGTCAGGAGTTAGAAAAAATCAAAAAGTTGATCTGATTCTATTTTCCACAAACACATAAATACATGTAATTTTTCTTTTCTTTTCAGAAAGTCAGAACCTGCCAACCAGATGTCTCATCCAAGCAACATGAATTTTCTTGCTTTTTGCTTTCTCCTTCTTCTTTATGTACTGTCAATAACAAAAGAAAGAACATCACAGAGAGCTACAAGTTGTCTGACTGATGCCAAGTCCAGACGACCTGCATATTCTCACTCTCTCACTCTCTTTTTCACACTACATTAATTGATTCTCTTCTTTCCTCACTTACTTGTCAGCAACAAAAAAGAAAGAAGAACAAAGACATGATCTCTATCTTAATTCTCACTCAGGAGGAAACTGTTCATTTACTACAATTGGACACACTCACAGCAAAACATAGACTTGTCTTTTATTCACAAATCTATTTCATCTGATTTTTAAGAAAACTGCACTCTTAAACACACTATCAAAAGAAAAAACTTTATGTAGAACTTTCAAACATAAATATTATTTCAAAATAACAAAGTTGATGTCATTTCTTCACGTTAAATAAATTTACATTCATTCACGCAAATGAGACTCTTTTATCCTTCTTTTAATGTTTGTTCAACCATCTGATTCTTCCAAATGTGGTGGGTTTGGTTATGTTTGGCACAAAGTTATTTTGCAAGCATAGTCAATGCTCCCTACAAGGTCACAATGGAAAATATGATTCTTTCTGTGAGTCACAGCAAAAAATAGTTTGAAAAACACTGCATTACACCACCCACACAATCCATGTTTGATGAAAGCTAAATTTCTGAACATTATACATTTCTCATCAATTTTGTAATGATTCTGTCTTTCCTTATCTTGTACAGTTTTTTGTTTGTTTGTTTGTTTTTTAAAGAAAGCGTTACTCAACTTTATTGTTTGATAGGTGTAGAGTGTCAAAGTGACAAGTGTAAACTGTTTCTCGATCTCTCTGATTACTGCTTTTATTGGCTTGATTGTACTATATACTGGCCTGATTTACATGCTGCTATAGCCTTGTATCGGGACAGGTTAGTCCAATATTTTGGGGGGTCTATCAATGGTGGGGGCCACAAGACATTTGGTTTGTGGTCACTTGTCAGGATGTTCTTAAGTACTTGTGTGATATACCCTGTGTCTGTAGAGATAGGTTTCTGGATGGTCGCAATACTTTTGTGCTGAAAAATGGGCTCTGGTTAGGTGGTGGTTGATTTATTTGGTATTGTTCTTTATCCACCTCAATTATTGTAGTGATTGTCATCCTTTCTGGGCCACCTGCATCCTCCACTTTCATTTCCACTGGTGCAGTACCTGGGGGTTCAGTTTAGTAGCATGTAGTTTGCAGTTCTGCATGTTGATTTTCAGCAACAGGTCTGGAGTAGTAAAGAGTGTCTGCTATTGAATTTATTTCTCAGAGGAAGCATCAATTGCACCAGTCCACACAATTGCTCCTATCAATGAGTATGTGGTACTGCCTGTTGCCTAGTGCTTCTACCACTCTCCCAGTTTTTGCCCATCTTATACAGGCATGGGCCAACTTGGTTCTGTATCTGGAGAGATTGTCCAATTCTTAGCTCCCAAAGTGGCTGACTATGTGCATTGTAGAACCTTTCATTTTCCAGGTGTCTTTTGGTCATCGCTATCTCCCTATACCAGTTGACTTCACCCCACCATTTATGAATTCAGTATTTTTAAAGAAGAGAATCAGTTAATGTAGTGTGAAAAAGAGAGTGAGAATATGCAGGTCATCTGGAACTTGGCATCAGTCAGACAACTTGTAGCTCTCTGTGATGTTCTTTCTTTTGTTGTTGACAGTACATAAAGAAGAAAGAAAAAGCAAAAGATTAAAAAAATTCATGTTGCCTAAAAGAAGGGTTGGGAGCTGGTCCTTTATCACACAGCCATACATCATTGCTGAAAACATATCCAGGTCTTGAATGGGCTTGTTATGATCTGTCAGTAGGGATCTGGTTTCATGATCCTGGCACAGGCTCTTTGACAATATTTGTTTAACTGTTTATGCTGATGAAGTGCAGTTTCTTATACCCGAGTTATCCAGGAACTTGTTATACTCCTGGGAATTGAATAATGGTCCTCTGTCAGTTGATATATCTTCCAGGACACAGTATGTGCAGAACCAGGTTTGTAAGGTGTCACATGCAGCTCTGGTATTCCTGGAAGAAATGAGGGCAACCTCTACCCATCCCATATACCAATCTACATATCTATCTAAACTTATTTATAAATGGAACTTTGTCTGTGTGTGTGTATCCGTTACCTATAGACTCCAAAACTGCTGAATCGATTTCCTTGAAGATTTACATAGTTGTACTATAAGCATCTGCAAGTGTTCTTAGCTAGGTTTTGTGTCAAGGTATACCCAATAAATATCAAAAATTGATAATCAAAAAAATCGGGTTATAGAAGAAGCTGTCCAATTTTAATCAAATTTGATACACTCATAGGCAAAGACATAAGAAATGATATTCAGAAGTTTCAAGGTTGCAGTTCTTACAATAGTACAGAAAATCGATAATATATATATATAAAAGGCAAGATATCGGGTCTGATCAAAATCAGTTTTTCAGCCCTTTTATTTTAGTTTTTGCTTCGGGTTTGGCTCTAAGTAGGTATAATTGTAGTTCTTAGTCTCAGCCATGATACCATTTACTCAGAGGACTTATTTAGCCTTCAAAATTCAGTTTACGATGAAAAAACTTATTTGATAAATGATACCAGGAAATCAAAATTTGACTTACATCCATTGATTTTTCTTTCAGTCTATGGTTTCGCTTTAACTGGAAACAACTATTGCTTTTTTAGTCTTTCATGCCAACGTCCAAAGAGTTTGAGCTCCAGGACCATGGATTAGTTTTAAAGCTTTCATTACTCTGAGCAATGCCAGGTTATACTGCTAGTATCATATAGATTTTTCCCTGCAAATTGAAGAAATCCGTCACAGTCTTTGGGCACGAAAATTCGGGGTTCAAAGGTGACATCAAAGATTCCCTGGGTTGTGATGAAGTCATTGTGTTGCACATTTTGCATTTTGCTCAGGTCTGATGAATACTTGCATCTAGCCCTGGCTAAAACAGTCATTGTCTTGCATTCTCCAGCATGCCATTAATGCCCTGTGTGGTACTATATTTTCACAATATCGGGTTGGCCGATGGTTTTGTGATTACCACATGTTCCAGACTGGTTGTTCTCTGATTCCTTCCACGCCCACGTTGCTTCTTAAGATCTGTGAAAGGGGGAAGATGGATACAATTCAGTCGATGGCATATTGAATTTGGTGTCAGAGAAGAAGAACAGTTGCCACACCATCAAAGAAATGATGAAAAGCGTTTGCTATAAACAGTAACAAACATTTATTTACACAGGTATACAATAATTTTTATCAAAGTTAAACAAACACTGCGAAGTGAGGGCTGAATGTAGTTGACTGGTGGAAAAAGTTTCCTTAGCTCGAAGAAATCTTGACTGCAATTAGACAGTGTCAATGATGGAGTATGCAGTGGCAACGGATTCAGTTCTGGGCAACAAAGAATGAACTGACTTGATTTTTTTGCTCTGGATGTTCTGTATTTATGGGCCCGAATCCTGAATAATTAGCTCCTGATTGGTCAGCCAATGGGGATTACTGGCCAATGGCTATCGTCATAACAACCCCCATGGTTTGCATCTGATTGGGTTAGATAATCAGCCAATTTGTCACAGTCATCGGGGTGGGCTAACAAGAAGGTGGTTGGTTGATCAATGATTTATTACCTTGTGCCATACTTGCACTCAATCCCAGGGGAAGCAACCCAACATGTGTGCCATGCTCAAAATATGTTTACATTTTGAAATTGAAGTAATTTTTGACAGGTCATCACACCTGCAGAGTGTTTTGTTTTAGTGACAGTTTATGGGTCAGCCTTTTTCGCTCAGGTCTAGATATCTTTATACTTAATGACTTTGGTTTACTACACCTGGTTCTTAAAAATGTTGGATACCCAGAATGAACTTATTTTTATAATGGTTTAATAAAATAATTATTATCATGATTTAATTAATTATCATTTAATTAATTTTCATTTAATTAATTTCGCCAGTCAACTTTTTGACACTTAAATGAAAGTGTCATACCTGATGTGAAAAGTAGAGTTACTTGAGTACTTCTGCCTGTAGTTTTCTGGGTGGGAGAATTCTTTTATCCATTATAGTTAGTCCCTTCAAGCAGTATAATGCTTCCTTCATAGACCAAAATCAACAGATTATCTCCAGCAGCTCTTGATAAGACTTAGGGAATCCTTTCAGTGTGTATTCTGCCAGAAACCGACATTTCTTGTCTGGGGCTGCTGCAGATATGATCCTGTCCCATGTGATTGCCCTTAACTTGGGGTCTTGTTCATAGGTGAAACTGAATAATGCCTTTATAGCACTATTGATACTTTGAACTGCCTCTATATTAGTTGTCCCATCTTGTCTTCATGCTAGAAATGTAATCTGGTGTGGCATTGAATTTCCCAGGGAGATGTTTTATGTGAAACTTATACATCAAGGACCATTCCTGGAGGCTGAACAGTTGTGGGTTCTTTTTATCCTCCAGAGCCTTGTCTGAATAGATTTTTATCAGAGGCTTGTGACCCACCATTACCAACAGTTTGGGACATCCCAAAATGAACATTGGCACAATTCTAACCCCTATACTACTGCCAATACCTCCCCCTCCACCAGTGCATAACATGAGTTTTAGAACACGGAAGTCTGTTTTGGAAGTCATCAGGTCTATTAACCTGTTAACTTCAAATGTCTTCCATCCTTCTCAATCTCCTGTGAAATTCTTCATTTCAAACCATTGAATATTTGACAAAGCATGTTGTCCCAGTACTTCCAATCTTTTGTTCATAGTAGCTCCCAGAACGAGAAATCGGGGAGCCAAGTTCAAATTCCAGTTGAATTCATTGCATTCACTTACGCACAAATACCCTTAGGAAAGGTATTAATCAGTGTCTTCCTTCCAGTTATGGGTTAAATAACAGGACAGATTGGGTTCTAAGTCCAAAGCAGAATCTGACATTGGTGATGTTTTGAGGGTTTGGAGAAGTTCCATCCTATGTTATCCAGGAACCCTGCAAAATCCTCCTCACTTGTTCTCACTCCTTAATGTTTATCTTTTCTGTATTTAGTAGATGAAAGAAAAATGTTGCCAATTCAAATGTGCCAAACAGAGAAAAAAAATAAATAGTTTCCATTCAGTGAAAGGGTGCAAGGAGCATGATTACAGCAAACCTTCAATCCATAATATAACTTTGAGTACCATATATTATTAATTGTTAAATTTTATTTTTCGATCTTGCTGTTAATTGCTTATTATGTCAATTATAAAAAATGATATTTATCATATGCCTTATATATGAAGAAAAAAGAACATTTCATATATAAAACGAATTTATGCAACTGTAAATTTCTATGCACTAACAATTTCTTTTCTAGCACGTCTTTTGCTCATGGAACTCTCTTAGGTTTCTTGTTTTTCCAGTCATGTTTGATCTTCAAAAACTTAAATGCTCGTCAATCGATATCTTTCTTTCATTTTTGTTCTAAGATTGTTCTCATTCCTTAATGTTCATCTTTTTCTTGTATTTATTTCTATTAGGATCACCATAAAAAAGGGTCAAAAGTTATCTCCCCTGGACCATTTCAAGGAAGTCCGTTCCCAGCCTAATAGGTGCATGCTGGGAGACAAGGAGAAGGAACTTCCGTAGGCGAGCTAACATGGCAGGCAGAATTTTGCCACGCTCTCTATAAACAAATCTTTGTTCAACATCCACAACTGTTCGCTGTACTCGTATTTTCACAATAATAAACAATACCCGTAGTGTCATTTTTCCATTACCATTTTATTTTATCATGTTAAAAACATAACAATTTCATACAAAAATATTCAGTTTATTAACTTTTCATAAAAATAGATGCCTCCACTCATTTTCAATATATAAATTTTAAATTGAATTTTTTTAAAATAAAAAACTGAAAACTAAATGATTAAATTTATTATTTGCAGTAAGTAAAATACTCTGTTCTATTTCAAACAAAAATTATATTGATTGGAATCTAAATGTTTCAATTATTTTTCTTTTAACCTTTCAATTTTTCAGCCATTTTTAAGCAAGTGGCCCACATTGTAAATAAAAGTTAATTCTTGTTTTAAAAATCTTGCAAAAATAAAATATACATCTATGACACATTATTTTTTAAAAAATTAGAAAATTTCATGTTAAATTAATCTGATTTACACAAGTATTACTTATTTATAATTAAAATTTAGAATAAAACTATTTCTTAAACACAGAGTTCAACTTTCCACCATGTGTGGTACAAAGAAGATACAGATAAGTGAATGGCGATCACAAGTAACATAATTGCACAATTTTTTTCCTGTAAGGGAAGAAACTCTGAAACATGACTTTAATTTACACGTGGAAATTACCATACAAAAAAAAGGTACCTCCATTACGTAACAAAAATACAGCACATAAAAAGGTTTAAAATGGTTAAAAACTTAATAAAGGAACTTTTTCTATCCAAAATGTTTATAATATTATGAAGAGGAAAGATCAAAGTAAATTTTAATTATTTTATAAAATTTTTTAATCCTTTTAACATTTTTTCAAAATTTTATTGAAAATTTTTGTTTTTGATTTGGAGTTAGCGTGGTTAAAAATCATACGTCTATTTTATAATTGATTACGTAAGTTTTTTTTCGTAACTCAATTTTTCGTTGACAAACACATTAATTTGGAAATTCATAAATCAAATATTTGTTTAGTTTTAATGAAACTTTCAGTATACTCCATTAACAAATGAATAAAATTATTTTGAAATTAACTACCTTCTTAAAATTTTGATGAAAACAATTTTTTTAAGTCTGTTACCCCCTTCAAGTAAATTCATGAAATTTTAATAAATTTTAATTTTTCTGGAACTTTTTGTTTATTAGTTAAACGCAGAACTCATCGGGAAATATAAATCATGTATTTTTTAATTTAAAATTATGATTCACGATACCAAATCTGCTCCGAAGAGAAATATAAAAAAATGCAATAAAACTTTGATATAATTTAATTTGATAAGTTTTTAATTGCTGGAATAAATAATAAAAATTAAGGACATTATAGTCTGAAAAAAAAATTTTTTTGATAACTAATAAAATTATAAAAGAATTGTTTTCATTTTTTTTTTATTATTATCAATAATGTATAAAGTTTAAAAATATTTTTTAATTTTTTAAAGAACTGTATCGTTTTCCTTTTAATTAATAATTGATTATACTGCCTATAAAACAAAAAAAAATTAATAAAAATTTTTCACCAAAACTATTTCTAAAAAGAAAAAAAACAATTATTTGTGCAAATACGTTCAAAATTATAAAAGTACGATGTTCAAATCTTATAAGTACTGTATTTCATATGGGTCAAAATGATTTCATAAGTTAACAAGCGTTCTGGGTTGATCCTCTTCATAGCAAAACAGAAGAACGCACTTTAATTCTTACGATATTTTATTCTCTACGTTTCTAAAATTTTTATTTATTCAGAAAGCATATTCAAATGTCTAGCTATAAATCTAAGCTAAAATTCTATAAAATATTATATAAGTGCTGAAATTATTATGTTAAATATTTAATTTCACTATTTAGTTAACCACCCACCACCAAAAAAAATAAAATTTTATCACGATTGGTCATATAGACATTGCGTGTCTGTCAACATCCGGTAGCTGTCATCTGTCAGCAACTCCATGACTTACATAACAAAAAAATGGCTACCGTATTTAATTTTTTTTATTTGTAAATTTCTGGAGTAAAGCAATTATTAATTGATTGAAAACAGATAAAGGTAAGTTTTAATATTAAAATTTGACTTAAATAATGTGCCAGCGCGGTAAATTTTATTTTTCGAATTTTAAAAACAGAAATTTGGCTACTGTTTGTGTAATGAGCCAATCAATCAACAATGGCGGTATTTTTAAAAAGAAATAATAAAATTTTAGATTTAAATCAATATAATTTCGGTTAAAAAAATACACCAGTATGTTTTTGCTTACTAAAATTATTGAATTTAATCTATTGGCTTTCAATTAAAGCTAATTTTAAAGCTTGAAGATAACTTATTTATTTTTTTAAATTTAAATTTAAGTATAGAAGAATTGACTGGACTCAGTGGAGGTACCTACTTCAAATACACACAAAAAAATTTAAAATTATTTTAAAAATAGAAAGGCATGACCATTAGTATTCAACTTTTTAATTTTTAATTAGTAAATATAATCTTCACCTGATAAGTCTTTAAACTACCCCCAATAAATCTTTGAAGTATTTTTAAAATATTTTTGAAACTTTATAATATTATAATTTTAAAAAATGAAAACAATTTTTAAAGTTTCATTATTAATCGAAAAACATTTTGTCAGACTATAATGTCCTTAATTTATATTATTTATTTAAACAATTAAAAGTTTATCAAATTAAATAATGTCATAGTTTCATTGCATTTTTATTTTATTATTGGGAGCAGATTTTAGGAAATAAAGGCAAAATTTTTCAGAAAGATAATAGATGATTTACATTACAATCGCCAATGAACCCTGTGTTTAACTAATAAAAGCAATTATCAACAATATAAATTTTAATTTTTAAAATTTCTAGATTTACGTGGAGGAGAGGCAACAGATGTAAAAAACATGTTTTTAACAAAATTTTTAAAAAATAATAATTTTAAAATTAATTTCATTCATTTGTTAATAAGTAATTAATTAGAGTTTCTTTAAAATCCAACAATTATTTGATTTTTGCAAGAATTTCCAAATTGATGTGTTTGTAACCGGAAAAAACTGAGTTATATATTATTACGTTTTCCATTGTAAATTTTCGTAACAATTTGATTTACCTGCGAACTAAAACAGAACGAGATTTATCCCAAAATTTCGAACGTGTTAGAAGGGATTAAAAAATTTTTTTTAATAATTAAAAAAATACTTTGATCTCTCCTCTTAATAATACCAGTATTTTGATGAAAACGTTTCGTTTTATTAAGTTTGGGATCTTTTTTTATTCATACTATGTTTGATTTTGGTTCGTTTTTTTTTTTTTTTTTTTTTTTTTTCAACGATTAAGTGGAGGTATCTACATAAAAATAATTCTATTAAAAATATCGTAATTTTTTATACCAAATGCAGTTTGTGAAAAAAAGGGAGAGAACTTCAGATTATTCAGTCAGTTAAGTGCTATACGTATTTTACCCTTTGACTTTGAGCAATCATCTCTCAAAAGAACCTGTTGACCGCACAGAAGATTATCCCGCAGTAAGTTGCCATTGCTTTCTGTGGCAGACTGGTTGCCAACCAAGGCTATAAAACCTAATCTGTCCTTATTTAACCCATAACTGGAGGAAAGAAATGGATTAATACCTTTCCCAAGGCTATTTTGTGTAAGTGAATGCAAGGAATTCAACTGGAATTCGAACTCGGCACCCCGATTTGTCGCTCCGAGTCAATATCCACTTTACCACAACGCACATCACATTTCATAAAAAATGATTCTATTAAAACTATAATTTTTAATACAAAAAATGTTTTTGATATAAGGTAGGCAACACAGTTTAATGTTTCTTTTTAAATTTCTTTTAGAAATATGATCATTTTTATGCAAAATGTTTCTTCTAATATAAAGCAGAGAATTTTGGTATATTCAAGTTTCATAAAAAACAATTCTATTAGTAATATAACTTTTTGATACAAAATGTTAGTCTATTAACGTTTCATAAAAAACAATTCCATCAAAAATATTTTTAATACAAATGTTTTCTAAAATGAGAGCAACTTCAGTTTATTCTCGTTTCATAAAATAATTCTATTGAAATATCGTCATTTTTAATACATGTCGTTTCTGATATAGAGCAACTTTTAGTTTATTCACGTTTACTAAAAATAAAACAGTTCTAGAAACGTCGTATTTTTAATACAAAATATCTTTTCTAATATAAGTTAGGTAACTTCAGTCTACTGACGTTTTACAAAAAACAAATATAATTTTCATAAAAAATGTCATTTCTGATATAAGAACGGTTTATTGATGTTTCATAAAATTTAATTCTATTGAAAAATAAAATATCGTATTGGATGAGCCAAACAAATCGCAGAGTAATTGCTCGAAGAAATCGCAAAATGGAGCCGAAATAAGTAACTCTACGCCCCAAATCATTCAAGCTGGGTGAATCAGATATGAGAACGGTGGTAAGGGGTGAGATATAGTCTGATTTATTTCTGGTCATTAAGACAAAAAAAAAGGTAGGTTTCTTCAAAGACATTCCTCACAAACCAACTTACTGACTTACTGATCTTAGAAGTGGCAACTTCAAAATGAACATTCCTCATTCCTATGCCTTTTATCTCTTTCAACATTATTATTTGTCATGAACACTTTAACCTCCGTTGGACCTATCCCTCAAGTATTGCTTTATTTGTAAAACATTAATTGACATGTGTATATATAAATGTTATTTTATACTCAAATTGCCTTTCTTAATTTATAATAATTTTATGAATTATAGTGGGCTATCTTCCACAAGGCCAATTACTTATCTCTGGCAGCTATACTAGAATGGATCCTACTACTACTAGAAAGGAATAGATAAGATACCCTCTATAAAGTGGTGACTGCCCGATGTGATAGAACATACAAACGCAACCTTCTCCTGACCAACACGTGGATTTTCAAAACATACACACACACACACACACACACACACACAAAGAATTTGGACTTTCAGCGAAATTTGAATATTTCTCTGCAACATATTCACCATGGCAACGGACACTGAAGAAGCAATAAACTCACACCAACCAATTCAAGCTGTTACAATAAAACCACTGAACTTTCTAGAATCAATGTAACGGCTTGGTTTGCTACTGTGGAGGCACAATTTAATATTGCAAATATCAGACAGCCCCATCAAAAATTTTTAATATTCTGGCAGCACTCCCCCATGGATATAATAGGAAAAATACAGCCTGCTATATTAAAGTCAAGGAACTACTACGCACTGAAAAGAATCAGTGACAGGAGCATACGAAAAATCAAAACGGGAGATGCTGGACAAATTAATGTCGTAGTCAAAAAATAGCAGACGTCCATCAGTGTACCTGAATGAACTCAGTCACTAGCAGGTCAAATTGGCGTCGGAACGATACCATACGCCACAAATTCATACAAGCCCTACTCCACTCTATCAAGCCTGTAGTAGCAGCACAGGTTGACTTAGACACAATTTGACTTAGGAAAATGGTGGACAGCTTACTATTATATTTTAATTCGCAAGACACATATTCAACAGATTTCAGAGAAAAACAAGATGAAACCAAAGGACACATGGCTGTTCCCACAATGAAAAATTCTCCACCAGCGTTGTAGCACCAACAAGAACCAAAAACCTAAAATTTGCCGGCGCATTTATATTTTGCAGAACGTGCAAAATTTTGCAAACAGTGGTGCAGATGGCCTAACAAAGCAGAAATCTTCAAATGCAACCCAGCTCTCGCCCAACTTCACCAATTCCTCGTGAGAATTCGGAAAACTACCGTACAGTTAGGAGCTCAGAGAAAAATTTTATTGTTATTGGATACAGGAGCTGCTGTATCTATACTACAAAAAGATACTTAAACCGAGCCATCATATACCCAACTTCAATATCTCCATAGTATCAGCCAACGAAAAAAAATTGAATGCTCAGGACAAACGGTACTGAATCTAACGCTACAAAACCTAAGACAGAATTCTGGACATTTATAATAACCAAAGCTCCTCAGCCACTCCTAGGGTATGATTTCTTAAACAATTTCAGATTGGTGGTGGATTACCAAAAATAACAAACTAGTCAATAAAATGACTAACAGACAATCGAATGCACATCCATCATCTATTGGCCATGAATATAGATGTAGTACCAAACAAAAATGACAAAAAAACAGTATGAACAATCTGGAAAAACATCTAAAAAAAAAAAAATATCTGGGATAACTGGTAGCAATCCTCCTACCTTCTCCAGAGCCAGACAGCTATCAGCTCAGAGATGTGATATCGTGAAAGAGGAATTTAAGAAACTACTAAAAGCAGGAATAATTTCTCCCTCGAACTCAGAATGGAGTTCAGCCTTACATATGGTACCGAAGGCAGACAGCATATAGACCTGTAAGGTGATTATAGACACCTAAACACAATAACAAAAGCTGATAGATACCAAATACCAAACATAAATTCCTTGGTTTCAAAGCTTCATAACAAGAAGTTCTTTTAAAAAATATTCCTGTCATCTGCTTATCATCAGATACCAGTGCCTCTGGATGATATCTGTAAAACAGCCATCTCTACCCCTTTCGGGTTATTTGAATATAACTACATGCCTTTCGGACCTCTGGAATGCATCATGCACTTTTCAAAGAATGATGAACAATATCTTTCGGGATACCAATTATGCATTTGTGTATATCGATATCTGATTTTCTCAGAAGATGAAGAAACACACTACAAACATGTGACAAGTTCTACAAAAACTAAGTGAGTATGACTTTAAAATTTGTCTTTCCAAATGCACATTTAGTGCTAATGAGTTAGACTTTTTAGGATTTCATATTTCATCAAATGGTCTCAAACCCAGCTCTAAAAGTTAAATGAACTAAGTGAATTCCTCAACCAAACGATTCAAAATCGCTACACCGTTTCCTTGGAATGGCAAATTTTTATAGGAAACTTGTGCCAGTTTCAGTAACATTATATTACCGCTCACAGAAAAAATACGCCTAAACCAAAATTCAAAATCTTTAACCTTAACAAAGGAAGAAATTGAATCTTTTTAAAAACATAAAAAATACTTTATCAAATATAACCATTCTACTTTCCCCAATTCAAAAGCTAATAATTGTCAACTAGTAACAGGCAGTTCAAACTATGCGGTGGGTGCAGCACTTCACCAAATGATTAGCAATAACCCATCCCCATAGGCTTCTTCTCAAAAGAAATTATTCCAGACCCAACAGAAATATTCTACTTTCGACAGAGAACTATTAGCTGCCTATCTAGCAGTAATCCATTTTAAACATCTCATAGAAGGCAGAAATGTAATGTTGCTGACGGACTACAAGCCACTTTGCAGTGCTTTTAAAAGCCAATCCTCTCTCAAATCTGACAGACAACAGCATCTCTGTTTCATCAGCGAATATGTGAATGATATTTCACATAAGAGG
>JBBBDQ010025875.1:0-36517 GCA_037127315.1 Ascarosepion bandense | reverse complement strand
CTAACATCCTATCCAGGTACGAGGATACCCGGGTAGAAGGCCAATTAAGCGCCCACGTCCACATGCTCCCTTCCGGATGATCGACCCGGTATCTATCGACGAGACCAAATTCGTCGATCAGATCAACCAGGCTACGATCACCACTCCACCCGCTAGCGCCCCTTCCTCTATCCCATTTGGGGGTTAGGATGGCATTCCAGTCCCCAACTAAGATTAGCCGTGTTGAATCCACCATAAAGGGCTCCAACAGCCGAAAGAAAGAGACTCGCTCACCTTGAACATTGGGCGCATAAACCGCAATCATCCGGAACGACTTGCTTTTCACTGCAATATCGGCCACGATCAGCCGGCCCTCGGCACCGACATGGACAAGGTCAATCCTCGCATCCAGGGTCCGCTTGACCAGCAAAGAAACACCTCTGGCCTGCCGGCTCCCATATGCTGAATAGACGACAAAGTCGTTAGACAGCACACACGAGTCGACATCGCAAACAAAGTGAGTCTCTTGGATCGCGGCCACATCCACGCCGAAGGACAAGAGGTCACGAAGCAGGCGAGCCGCCTTACCCCGATCCCTCAGGCCCTTCGCATTTAAACTGGCTATCTTGATAGACATCTTTTAAACCTGTAAAATATAAAGAAGAAACGCATGTATCAACTTTAAACATGGGCACATACCGGGTAAAAATCATTGGGGGAAAGGACCCCGACGGACTGTCCAAGGGAACCAGTTCCTATATCGGACGTAACCCGTCCGTCATGGACAATACCGCCAACGTCCGTTGGGTATGTTAATTTTACCACCCTATACAAGCAGGGGTGGAGCAATACGGGGAGCCGCCCGGCACAATTCTTTGCCATTTTTCGTAATTCGGGAGTACCACTCCTTAACATAACAATATTTGGGTAAAGTTTCTCCGCAGCCTCCACATGGTCCCAAACTCTGAGATTCCCCCCTGTGGTTCTGATGAGGGTAATTACCCCCGGGGCCTCAGGGAAATTAAATGGGTCCTCAGAGGACTTACCATTTACTTCTTTAAGCTTAAGGAGCGGCTTCAAGAGTGCACGCCTTTGCGCACTCCACTCCTTTGCTATCTCCTTCGTGTCTATTTTCATCAGGGCTTCACCCTTTGGTAATGCTTTTTTCTTTTTGGGCTGGGAAACCGTAGGAGAAGGGGTGGGAGAGGGGGTAAGTGTTTTTCTTGGTAAAAGGGGGGTCAGTTTGAAGGCCGGGGACTGGGAAAGATGTTTACTAGATTTAAGAGGGGAAGATGGGAGGCTGCTTGCTTTCTTTGCGTAGGTGTCTTTCGGTCTCTCCGGAGACACGGGTAGGGAGACGGCTGCTTGGTTCTTCCGGCTGCTGCTGCGACTCTTCCTCTGCATTTTCACGATGCATTCTTCCTCCTCCTCTTCTTCTTCTTTCGCCCTGCACCTCTTCAGGGATGATGCTCTGGGCTCTGGTGTGTCTACCAACATGTCCTCTTGCAGGGAAACCTTGGCTTTTCCCTGGGGGACATCCTGCTTGGCTGGCGGCGGCGGAGGTTTTGTTGTTTTCTTCAGGGGGGACCCCTTTTCCTTGTGAGGGGGCGATGGAGCAGGTGATGTTATTGGAGATTTACTGGGGTGATTCTCCACCGACGGCTGGCTTTTGGCTTTGGCACCCTTCCTGCCAACCGTCTTCCACTCCCCCTCCTTTGGATCCACTGCACTCTTCTTCGGCTCAACAGGCTTCTCTGGTGCTGGGGTCTGTGGAGGCTGGGCTTTAGCCGCCGGATTTTTGGTAGGGCACGCCTTGGCCACATGACTCGAATCTCCACAGATCCAGCAAAAGGGTTTCCTTCCCTCCACAATCACAAAGATCGCTCTTTTCCTGCAGGTTATGATGTTCGGGATCTCCGCCAATTTCTTTCTGGAGGCCGTCACCTGCAGAGTGACGTCCCCCGTCTGGAAGCCCCGCTTCGAAAGAATCGAGGACACCTCCGCCACCTTGCCATATTGGGTAAAGAAAGCTCCAATGTGGTCTAGGCAAATGTCCATGGGCACACCATGCAGCGTGATTTTAGCTTTGCGTGTGCCCATGTACTCCGTCTGCATGAGGAGCGACTTGGTCTCTAATGTAGTTCCGACCAACTTCTTTGCCTCTTCTTCTGTGCCAAGCAGGATGTCCCACGTGGCATGGCTACGTCTGGCCACCATCTTCGCCTTTATATTTAGGGCACCAATAGCCTCCTCCACCACATCCCTGCTGACCCCAACGAGTTTATGGCTTTTGAGATCCTTGGTCAGCAGGGTGAGGATCCTGGGCTCGATGCAGCTCAGATTTTCGGGAACCGAAAAGAGCTCCGTTCCCGAAATGAACTCTGCGTACTTTTCTTTCACCGCCTCATAGTACGCAGAATCCTTGCAAACTTTCTTGATGGTCCCTCCTCTCCAAGCCATGCCGGAGGGAACCGGTGATACAGGAATCGGCTGGCCACCTTCCTTCGAAGTGGAAGGAACTGGAGATGCCGGTCGTCTTGGTACTTCTGGTACTTCCTTTGTTGCTGAAACTCCTGTCGCGGGGGGTGTTGCAGCGGGCGGCGGCAGCTGCCAATCCCCCTCTCTCCCTCCCACCGAGGTCGAGGTGGGAGGAACGATATTATCAGGCCTATCAGAGGCCATTGCCTCTTGAGCGGCCGGGCGCGAGACACCTGCCTCCGGTGTTTCGCGTCCTTTACAGGTCACTACTTTACGCGACCCAAGCTATGAACTTGGGCGGAGCACAAAATGTCACACTAAACCAAAGTAATAGTAAGTATCACGAAGGAACAGATACTACACTTTGATCTTAGGCCGAAAAAACCACATATGTATTTATTCATGTAAAATTACATAAATTATGGCACAAGGCCAAAAAAAAGGGGAGGGGGAACAAAACTTGGGATGGTCTTCAGTAACTCTATCCTATACCTAGCTAATCAGATTCACGACCCATACATACGTTACAATTTTCTCATTCACCATAAAAATTTGTCCATCAACACTCATACTTATCATACACCAAAATACCGCAAGAACATACCAGGGACCTACAAAACGCCCCAAATGTACATAAAAATTTGTGTATTTACAATATTTTACAAAAATAACTTTAAAATTTTTCACATGAAATGACATGAAGGGAAGGGGGGATGAAGAAACAAAAAACCCCAAAACAAAAACAATTTCAAATGAATAGCATATACATAGTGTTAGTAAGACCCAAACACACCCACATAATTAAAGAGGCCGCTGTATTCTGCCTTAAATGACAAAATCAAGAAGCGCTCTTTCTAAGGGGAATGGAGAAGCTGGGAACAAAAATAAATTGGACTGGAGAATATATAAGGCTGACCCAGCCGAGAATGAAAACGGGACAAAATAATAATGGACAATGGGAATCCCGAACTGGATCATAACAAAAGTAATGGAGCCGGGAACAGGCCAGGAGAAACACATTCACTCACATTAACTAGGCACAAAACGGACTTCTAACCTTAACCACGGGAGGGGTTCCAACGGAATCCACCCCGATGTGTCCATCAGATCTAAAAAAGAAAATCAAGGCTAGCCCCGGTCACGCGAACCAGGCTCGCTACATATACCCACCTTTCGCTGAACTCTGTCGGGTGCAGTCGCTTCCGTTCAGTTCTAATCTTCATTTTGAGCTGGTGCTCAAAATATCGGATTAGATCCTGATCCGAAAGACGACCTCCCCGCAAGACTTCCTCCAGACGCGTCATCCAAATCACCATTCTAGCCGTGGCCAGTAGCGACAGAAACACCATCCGCTTCACTCCAGAGTACGGGGGCGACACATTGTCCACAGCGTATGCGCGATCAATGAGCACAAGCTCTCGCGGCGCGATACGAGCAGTCAACTCGCCGACACGCTCCCACAACGGGCGAACGCGCGAACAATGGAAGAAGGCGTGCGCAGACGTCTCCTTAATTCCAAGGTTGCAACGCTCACTATCTGGCAAATCCGCCAGGCCCATTGCGAAACGCTTGTCATTGAGCGACAAACCATTCCGAGCCAATCGCCAGGTCAGAGAAAACTCAGAGTTGCTGAGCCAATCCGCACCTGGCGCCCAAGACCAATGAGAGCGGTACTCCACTCTCGACATGCCGAGCTTACTCCACAGCTTATCCTTCACGGCACCCTCCACTAATCCCCGATAGAAGATTTTCCTAGGCTGTGAAAGGTCACTGGACCGTGGAATGGCCTGCAAGGCCGCCAGACATTCGAGCAGGAATTTCGGTCGCACCCAAGGCCTGACGGTCAGCCATAGGGTCGGGGGAGTGATGGTAAGGCAAGGGAACATGTCCCTCACTACCCCCGCAAGCAACCGATCTTCCTCCAACGCGCGCCTGAGAAATGCCAACCTCGAAGCGAGCACGTGGCTCCTCAAGTGCGGCATTCCCAGACCCCCATGACACGGACGGAGGCAACAGACTCCTTTGTCGACCATGTGTTTGCGTCCTCTCCACAGACAGGAGAATAGCAAACGCTCGAGCGCCTTCTCATGATCGTCACAAAGGGGAAGTACTGACAGCCGGTAAAGGATCCTGGGAAAGAGGTATGTGTTACACACCTCCGCCAGGCCCTTCACGGAGAGACCCCGTCGACGCCAAGTCTTGACCGACGCGCCGACCTTTGCCAGTACTTCTGACCAGTTTTTCTCCAGCTGTAAGTCCGGACCGAACCAAACTCCGAGGATTTTGACCGGCCCGTCCGTCCAGCTGAAGGGCCCCGGGAGGGAAACACCCTTCCAGGCGCCTAACCGCAAGCCGGATGACTTGTCGCAGTTAATTCTGGCCCCTGTCACCTTCTCGTACCGTTCAAGCGCCTGCTGTACCGCCTCTATGTCCCTGCGGGAGGACACAAAGGTCGTTACGTCATCGGCGTACGCGGAAACCCTGGCTCGAGCTCCACCAGGGACAGCAATTCCACGCAGGACCGGACTGCCCGTCTCGTCCCTTAGCCGGCGAAGGAAGGGCTCCAACGCCAGGACATAAAGGAGAGAAGACAGTGGACAACCCTGTCGGACCGACCTAGACAGCGCGAAAGCGCCCGACAGCTTCCCGTTCACCTGTACCACAGCCTTGGGGGAGCGATACAGAAGGCTAATCCAGCGGCTGAAGTCGGGTTCGAATCCGGCGGCCTGCAGGACAGCAGCCAGGTAGCCATGGTCAATCCTATCAAATGCCTTGGACTGATCCAAATTGATCAGCGCGGCCTCATCGTCGTCTTCTACACCCTCTAGGATCGTGCGAATCAAGTGCAGGTTGCTCTGAATTGTTCGTCCCTTCACAGAACAAGTCTGATCCGGTTCCAACAGAGACTCGGCAACTAGCTGCAAGCGATTCGTCAGGATCTTGGCCAAAATCTTTAACTCTGTGTTTAGCAGAGTTATGGGCCTGTAATCATCTAGTTCCCTCCCAACCTTCTTGCCTTTTCTCAACAGCGTGATCACACCCCTGGTGATCCGACCGGGGATGGACCCCTGCCGAAACCAGTGGTTGAACACGACAGCCAAGATCGGGACAAAAAGGTGCGACATCCTCAAGTACAATTCATAGGGCAAACCATCCAAACCTGGCGACTTGCCACTGCCGACCTTCTTCAAAGCCGCGTAGATTTCGTCCTCCGTAATCTCCCCTTCGCAGCTAGCCGCTTCAGCCGGCAAGAGCCGGGGAAAGTCAGCCAAATAGCTGCGAAACTCCTCGTCACGGAGACCAGGCTCCTTGGTAAAACGGTGTTCGAAATGCTGCCGGAACGCCTCGCACATGTCGTCAGTGGACCTAAGGAGATGTCCCTCCGGGTCGCGCACCTCTCGAATGTACCGGTCGCCGGCTTGACGAATTTCTTCCTTGCGCAGTTCTGCGCCCATATTCACAGCTTCGGAAGACATCTTGCTTAACTTAGCTCTAATTACCTGGCCCATGTAGCGCCCGCTAGTCGAGCGTTCCAGGGCCTCCCTGGCTAAGGCTATCTCTAGGGGATCCCCACCAGCCTCCGCCCGGGCGAAATTAGCACTAAGTGTCTTTGCCTCCGCAGCCTTATCTAGGTTGAGCCGTTGGCTATACCTGGTGGCGAAAGACCTAATGGAGTCCTTAAGGTTAACCCACCACTTATTCCCAATGACTCGCCCAATTAATGCCCGCTGAACTAGTCTTGTCAGCTGGTCACGAAAGTCCCGCCTGTCCAGTAAGGACTGATTGAACTTCCAATAACCAGCCAACCTAGGCCTAAAGTCTAACACCACACGGGCACAAACGAGTTTGTGGTCCGTGTAGCCTAACCAGTGGAACGTTGGACATTCTAAGAAGTCTATGTCGGCCACTCTCACTAACATCCTATCCAGGTACGAGGATACCCGGGTAGAAGGCCAATTAAGCGCCCACGTCCACATGCTCCCTTCCGGATGATCGACCCGGTATCTATCGACGAGACCAAATTCGTCGATCAGATCAACCAGGCTACGATCACCACTCCACCCGCTAGCGCCCCTTCCTCTATCCCATTTGGGGGTTAGGATGGCATTCCAGTCCCCAACTAAGATTAGCCGTGTTGAATCCACCATAAAGGGCTCCAACAGCCGAAAGAAAGAGACTCGCTCACCTTGAACATTGGGCGCATACACCGCAATCATCCGGAACGACTTGCTTTTCACTGCAATATCGGCCACGATCAGCCGGCCCTCGGCACCGACATGGACAAGGTCAATCCTCGCATCCAGGGTCCGCTTGACCAGCAAAGAAACACCTCTGGCCTGCCGGCTCCCATATGCTGAATAGACGACAAAGTCGTTAGACAGCACACACGAGTCGACATCGCAAACAAAGTGAGTCTCTTGGATCGCGGCCACATCCACGCCGAAGGACAAGAGGTCACGAAGCAGGCGAGCCGCCTTACCCCGATCCCTCAGGCCCTTCGCATTTAAACTGGCTATCTTGATAGACATCTTTTAAACCTGTAAAATATAAAGAAGAAACGCATGTATCAACTTTAAACATGGGCACATACCGGGTAAAAATCATTGGGGGAAAGGACCCCGACGGACTGTCCAAGGGAACCAGTTCCTATATCGGACGTAACCCGTCCGTCATGGACAATACCGCCAACGTCCGTTGGGTATGTTAATTTTACCACCCTATACAAGCAGGGGTGGAGCAATACGGGGAGCCGCCCGGCACAATTCTTGGCCATTTTTCGTAATTCGGGAGTACCACTCCTTAACATAACAATATTTGGGTAAAGTTTCTCCGCAGCCTCCACATGGTCCCAAACTCTGAGATTCCCCCCTGTGGTTCTGATGAGGGTAATTACCCCCGGGGCCTCAGGGAAATTAAATGGGTCCTCAGAGGACTTACCATTTACTTCTTTAAGCTTAAGGAGCGGCTTCAAGAGTGCACGCCTTTGCGCACTCCACTCCTTTGCTATCTCCTTCGTGTCTATTTTCATCAGGGCTTCACCCTTTGGCAATGCTTTTTTCTTTTTGGGCTGGGAAACCGTAGGAGAAGGGGTGGGAGAGGGGGTAAGTGTTTTTCTTGGTAAAAGGGGGGTCAGTTTGAAGGCCGGGGACTGGGAAAGATGTTTACTAGATTTAAGAGGGGAAGATGGGAGGCTGCTTGCTTTCTTTGCGTAGGTGTCTTTCGGTCTCTCCGGAGACACGGGTAAGGAGACGGCTGCTTGGTTCTTCCGGCTGCTGCTGCTGCGACTCTTCCTCTGCATTTTCACGATGCATTCTTCCTCCTCCTCTTCTTCTTCTTTCGCCCTGCACCTCTTCAGGGATGACGCTCTGGGCTCTGGTGTGTCCACCAACATGTCCTCTTGCAGGGAAACCTTGGCTTTTCCCTGGGGGACATCCTGCTTGGCTGGCGGCGGCGGAGGTTTTGTTGTTTCCTTCAGGGGGGACCCCTTTTCCTTGTGAGGGGGCGATGGAGCAGGTGATGTTATTGGAGATTTACTGGGGTGACTCTCCACCGACGGCTGGCTTTTGGCTTTAGCACCCTTCCTGCTAACCGTCTTCCACTCCCCCTCCTTTGGATCCACTGCGCTCTTCTTCGGCTCAACGGGCTTCTCTGGTGCCGGGGTCTGTGGAGGCTGGGCTTTAGCCGCCGGATTTTTGGTTGGGCACGCCTTAGCCACATGACTCGAATCTCCACAGATCCAGCAAAAGGGTTTCCTTCCCTCCACAATCACAAAGATCGCTCTTTTCCTGCAGGTTATGATGTTCGGGATCTCCGCCAATTTCTTTCTGGAGGCCGTCACCTGCAGAGTGACGTCCCCCGTCTGGAAGCCCCGCTTCGAAAGAATCGAGGATACCTCCGCCACTTTGCCATATTGGGTAAAGAAAGCTCCAATGTGGTCTAGACAAATGTCCATGGGCACACCATGTAGCGTGATTTTAGCTTTGCGTGTGCCCATGTACTCCGTCTGCATGAGGAGCGACTTGGTCTCTAATGTTGTTCCGGCCAACTTCCTAGCCTCTTCTTCCGTGCCAAGCAGGATGTCCCACGTGGCATGGCTACGTCTGGCCACCATCTTCGCTTTTATATTTAGGGCACCAATGGCCTCCTCCACCACATCCCTGCTGACCCCAACGAGTTTATGGCTTTTGAGATCCTTGATCAGCAGGGTGAGGATCCTGGGCTCGATGCAGCTCAAATTTTCGGGAACCGAAAAGAGCTCCGTTCCCGAAATGAACTCTGCGTACTTTTCCTTCACCGCCTCATAGTACGCAGAATCCTTGCAAACTTTCTTGATGGTCCCTCCTCTCCAAGCCATGCCGGAGGGAACCGGTGATCCAGGAATCGGCTGGCCACCTTCCTTCGAAGTGGAAGGAACTGGAGATGCCGGTCGTCTTGGTACTTCTGGTACTTCCTTAGTCGCTGGAACTCCTGTCGCGGGGGGTGTTGCAGCGGATGGCGGCAGCTGCCAATCCCCCTCTCTCCCTCCCACCGAGGCCGAGGTGGGAGGAACGATTTCATCAGGCCTATCAGAGGCCATTGCCTCTTGAGCGGCCGGGCGCGAGACACCTGCCTCCGGTGTTTCGCGTCCTTTACAGGTCACTACTTTACGCGACCCAAGCTATGAACTTGGGCGGAGCACAAAATGTCACACTAAACCAAAGTAATAGTAAGTATCACGAAGGAACAGATACTACACTTTGATCTTAGGCCGAAAAAACCACATAACGCAATTTTGGGTAAGAGATGGCTCGTTTTATTTATTTGTATAAATACAAATTGTGGCTCAAGGCCAAAAACTGGGAGGGGGAACAAAACTTGGGGTGGTCTTCAGCTACTCTATCCTATACCTAGCTAATCAGATTCACGACCCATACATACGTTACAATGATTCTCATTCACCATAAGAATTTGTCCATCACCACTCATACTTATCAAGCACCAAAAATACCGCAAAACATACCGGGGACCTAAAAACGCCCCAAATGTACATAAAAATTTTATTACTATATACAAATATAATACAAAAATAACTTTAAAAATTTGTACATGAAATGATATGATGGGACGGGGGTATGAAGAAACAAAAAATCCCCAAAACAAAAACAATTTCAAATGAATATTTATACATTATGTTAGTAAGGCCCAAACACACCCACATAATTAAAGAGGCCACTGTATTCTGCCTGTAGAGACAAAATCAAGCCGCTCTCTTTCTAAGGGGAATGGAGAAGCAGGGTACAAAAATAAAATGGACTGGAGAGTATATAAGGCTGACCCAGCCGAGAATGAAACGGGACAAAATAACTCTGGACAATGGGGATCTCGAACTGGATCATAACAAAAGCAAGGGAGCCGGGAACAGGCCGGGACTAACACTATCACTCACATTAACTAGGTATACAAAAGAATACTTTACCTTAACCACGGGAGGGGTTCCAGAGGAATCCACCCCGATGCGAGCAGCAGATCTAAAAAAGAAAATCAAGACTAGCCCCGGTCACTCGAACCAGGCTCGCTGCATATATCCACCTTTTGCTAAAGTCTGTCGGGTGCAGCCGTTTCCGTTCAGTTCTAATCTTCATTTTGAGCTGGTGCTCAAAATATCGGATTAGATCCTGATCCGAAAGACGGCCTCCCCGCAAGACTTCCTCCAGACGCGTCATCCAAATCACCATTCTAGCCGTGGCCAGTAGCGACAGAAACACCATCCGCTTCACTCCAGAGTACGGGGGCGACACATTGTCCACAGCGTATGCGCGATCAATGAGCACAAGCTCCCGCGGCGCGATACGAGCAGTCAACTCGCCGACACGCGCCCACAACGGGCGAACGCGCGAACAATGGAAGAAGGCGTGCGCAGACGTCTCCTTAATTCCAAGGTTGCAACGTTCACAATCTGGCAAATCCGCCAGGCCCATTGCGAAACGCTTGTCATTGAGCGACAAACCATTCCGAGCCAATCGCCAGGTCAGAGAAAACTCAGAGTTGCTGAGCCAATCCGCGCCTGGCGCCCAAGACCAATGAGAGCGGTACTCCACTCTCGACATGCCGAGCTTACTCCACAGCTTATCCTTCACGGCACCCTCCACTAATCCCCGATAGAAGATTTTCCTAGGCTGTGAAAGGTCACTGGACCGTGGAATGGCCTGTAAAGCCGCCAGACATTCGAGCAGGAATTTCGGTCGCACCCAAGGCCTGACGGTCAGCCATAGGGTCGGGGGCGTGATGGTAAGGCAAGGGAACATGTCCCTCACTACCCCCGCAAGCAACCGATCTTCCTCCAACGCGCGCCTGAGGAATGCCAACCTTGAAGCGAGCACGTGGCTCCTCAAGTGTGGCATCCCCAGACCCCCTTGACACGGACGGAGGCAACAGACTCCTTTGTCGACCATGTGTTTGCGTCCTCTCCACAGACAGGAGAATAGCAAACGCTCGAGCGCCTTCTCATGATCGTCACAAAGGGGAAGTACTGACAGCCGGTAAAGGATCATGGGAAAGAGGTATGTGTTACACACCTCCGCCAAGCCCTTCACGGAGAGACCCCGTCGACGCCAAATCTTGACCGACGCGCCGACCTTTGCCAGTACTTCTGACCAGTTTTTCTCCAGCTGTAAGTCCGGACCGAACCAAACTCCGAGGAGCTTGACCGGCCCGTCCGTCCAGCTGAAGGGCCCCGGGAGGGAAACTCCCTTCCAGGCACCTAACCGCAAGCCGGATGACTTGTCGCAGTTAATTCTGGCCCCTGTCACCTTCTCGTACCGTACAAGCGCCTGGTGTACCGCCTCTATGTCCCTGCGGGAGGACACAAAGGTCGTTACGTCATCGGCGTACGCAGAAACCCTGGCTCGAGCTCCGCCAGGGACTTCAATTCCACGCAGGACCGGACTGCCCGTCTCGTCCCTTAGCCTGCGAAGGAGGGGCTCCAAACACAGGACATAAAGGAGAGAAGACAGTGGACAACCCTGTCGGACCGACCTAGACAGCGCGAAAGCGCCCGACAGCTTCCCGTTCACCTGTACCACAGCCTTGGGGGAGCGATACAGAAGGCTAATCCAGCGGCTGAAGTCGGGTTTGAATCCGGCGGCCTGCAGGACAGCAGCCAGGTAGCCATGGTCAATCCTATCAAATGCCTTGGACTGATCTAAATTGATCAGCGCGGCCTCATCGTCGTCTTCTACACCCTCTATGATCGTGCGAATCAAGTGCAGGTTGCTCTGAATTGTTCTCCCCTTCACAGAACAAGTCTGATCCGGTTCCAACAGAGACTCGGCAACTAGCTGCAAGCGATTCGTCAGGATCTTGGCCAAAATCTTTAACTCTGTGTTTAGCAGAGTTATGGGCCTGTAGTCATCTAGTTCCCTCCCAACCTTCTTGCCTTTTCTCAACAGCGTGATCACGCCCCTGGTGATCCGACCGGGGATGGACCCCTGCCGAAACCAGTGGTTGAACACGACAGCCAAGAGCGGGACAAAAAGGTGCGACATCCTCAAGTACAATTCATAGGGCAAACCATCCAAACCTGGCGACTTGCCACTGCTGACCTTCTTCAAAGCCACGTAGATTTCGTCCTCCGTAATCTCCCCTTCGCAGCTAGCCGCTTCAGCCGGCAAAAGCCGGGGAAAGTCAGCCAAATAGCTGCGAAACTCCTCGTCACGGAGACCAGGCTCCTTGGTAAATCGGTGCTCGAAACGCTGCCGGAACGCCTCGCACATGTCGTCGGTGGACCTAAGGAGATGTCCCTCCGGGTCGCGTACCTCTCGAATGTACCGGTCGCCGGCATGGCGAATTTCTTCCTTGCGCAGTTCCGCGCCCATGTTCACAGCTTCGGAAGACATCTTGCTTAACTTAGCCCTAATTACCTGACCCATGTAGCGCCCGCTAGTCGAGCGGTCCAGGGCCTCCCTGGCTAAGGCTATTTCTAGGGGATCCCCACCAGCCTCCGCCCGGGCGAAATTAGCACTAAGTGTCTTTGCCTCCGCAGCCTTATCTAAGTTGAGCCGCTGGCTATATTTGGTGGCGAAAGACCTAATGGAGTCCTTAAGGTTAACCCACCACTTACTCCCAATGACTCGCCCAATTAACGCCCGCTGCACTAGATTTGTCAGCTGGTCACGAAAGTCCCGCCTGTCCAGTAAGGACTGATTGAACTTCCAATAACCAGCCAACCTAGGCCTAAAGTCTAACGCCACCCGGGCACAAACAAGTTTGTGGTCCGAGTAGCCTAACCAGTGGAACGTTGGACATTCTAAGAAGTCTATGTCGGCTTCTCTCACTAACATCCTATCCAGGTACGCAGATACCCGGGTAGAAGGCCAACTATGCGTCCACGTCCACATGCTCCCATCCGGATGATCGACCCGGTATCTATCGACGAGACCAAAATCGCCGATCAGATCAACCAGGCTACGATCACCACTCCACCCGCTAGCGCCCCTTCCTCTATCCCATTTGGGGGTTAGGACGGCATTCCAGTCCCCAACTAAGATTAGCCGTGTTGAATGCACCATGAAGGGCTCCAACAGCCGAAAGAAAGAGACACGCTCACCTTGAACATTGGGCGCATAAACCACAATCAGCCGGAACGACTTGCTTTTCACTGCAATATCGGCCACGATCAGCCGGCCCTCGGCACCGACATGGACAAGGTCCACTCTCGCGTCCAGGGTACGCTTGACCAGCAAAGAAACACCTCTGGCCAGCCGACTCCCATATGCTGAATAGACGACAAAGTCGTTAGGCAGCACACACGAGTCGACTTCGCAAACAAAGTGAGTCTCTTGGATCGCGGCCACATCCACGCCGAAGGACAAGAGGTCACGAAGCAGGCGAGCCGCCTTACCCCGATCCCTCAGGCCCTTCGCATTTATACTGGCTAACTTAATAGACATTCTTTAGACCTGAAAAGAGACAAAGAAAAACATGCTACAAACGGCTCTACTCGCATACGGGCCGGAAATCTCTGGCAGATAGGACCCCGACGGACTGTCCTAGGGACCCAGTTCCTACATCGGACGTAATCCGTCCGTCTAGGACAATGCCGCCGACGTCCGTGGGGTACGTTAGTTTTACCACCCTATATAGACTGGGGTGGAGTAAAACAGGGAACCTCCCCGAACAATTTTTTTGCATCTTCTTCAGTTCAGGTGTGTTCTCCTGAACCATTCTGACATTGGTGAAATGCTTCTTAGCCTCATGAATGTGGTCCCAGACCCTCAGGTTGCCACCGGTATTCCTTACCAGGGTGATGACACCTGGGGCCTGGGCAAAGTTCCTGGGGTCTTCTACAGAGCGACCGTCGACAGAGGTCATCTTCAGGAGTGGTTTTAGGAGCTTTCGCCTCTGTGACGACCACTCCGCCACCACATTGTCACTAACCCTCATTAGGGCATCACCTTGGGGAAGGGCACTTTTCTTTTTCGCCCGAGTGGGAGTGGGAATAGGAGAAGGGGAGGGAGTGGGAGTTACAGATTTGGCTTTTTTGAGGGGGGTCAATTCAAAGGTCAGGGTCTGGGAAGCTTTTTGCGGGGACGCAGGAAGGCTTCTTGCCTTTTCTGCGTACGATGTCCTTTTGGGTGAGACTGGTAAAGAGCTGCATCTATCCGCTCGTGATCTCTTTTCCCTGCTCCTGCTTCTCCTCCTAGCCTTCGGGTTGTCGTGTTGTTCTTCCACCTCCTCCTCTCTCCCACGCTTCAGGGAGGCTGATCTCTCCACTTCCATTAGCTCAGGGGCAGGACTTCTTTCCTTCCTCTGTTTGGGAGGAGACTTCTCTGAAGGTGACTCCTTCGGCTTTGCCGGCACCTTTGCCGGGGACTCCTTTTGTTTGGCCGGAGTCGGCACCTTCGCCGGAGCTTGCTTTGCAGGCGTCTTGACAGGTGTCGGCACTTTCTCCGGGGAAGATGTTTTGGTTTTCTTCCTGGCCACCACCTGCCATTCGCCCTCCTTGTTACCCACGGGAGACTGTGTTGGTAGAACTTGCTTTCCTCCTTCCTTCTCCTGTGCCTTTAGCTGCTGCTTAGCTGGTTGGGCTGGCTGGGCCTTTGGGGCCGGATTCTTGGTAGGACACGCCTTTGCGACGTGGTCCGCCGACCCGCAGACCCAACAGCACGGCTTTCTCCCTTCTACAATGACGAAAATCGCCCGACCCCTGCAGGTGAGGATGTTGGGTATTTTCGCTATGTTGTCCTTGTTTAGCGTCACCTGCAGGGTCATGTCTCCCGTGAGAAAACCTGCCTTGGACCGCAGCGAGGAGACTTCGGCCACCCTTCCGTACTGTACAAAGAAGGCGCCGATATGATCCTCTGCAATGTCCATGGGGACGCCATGCAGGGTCACTTTCACTTTTTTTGTGCCCATATATTCGGTATGGAACTGGAGAGTTTTGGTCTCCAGAACCACACCAATTAAGCTTTTGGCTTCTTCGGCGGAGCCAAGCAGGACGTCCCACATGGCATTGCCTCTCCTCGCTACGGCCTTAGCTTTGATCTTTAAGGCCTGTATCCCCTCCTCAAATGTATCTCTGGGGACACCGACCAACTTTTTAGTCTTAAGGTCCTTAGTGATTAGGGTGATAATTCGGGACTCTATTTGTGCCAACTGCTCCGGCACTGACACCAACTCCGTCCCTTTAATAAAATCCGAGTATTCTTTCGCAATTTTATCGTAATACTCTTCCCCCTTAAGCGTCATTTTTTTGCCTCCCTTCCACCCAGAGGTCGAAGGTAAGGGGGACGCTGGCGCTACTGACACTGCTGGTACTGTAGGAGAGGGATTATCCCGAGGCGGTAATGCCCAATCCCCCTCCTTTCCCCCCACCGAGTCCGTGGTGGGAGGCACGATCGCATCTGGCCTATCGGAGGCCATGCCTCCTAAGAGGCCGAACACCTGACAATCGCTTCCGGTGTTTCGCAGCTATAAAGCCACTACTTTTACGCGGCCTGAGCAATGAACTCAGGTGGAATTGATATGTCAGTCAAACCACAAGTCGTAGTAAACGCTACTATGGAACAGATACTACACTTTGATCCTACTCAAAAACCACATAACGCAATTTTGGGTAAGAAATGGCTCGTTTTATTTATTCTTTAATTACAAAGAATTATGGCACAAGGCCGAAAAATGGGTGGGGGTACAAAACTTGGGGTGGTCTTCAGTACTCTATCTTATACCTAGCTAATCGGATTCACGACCCTTACATACGTTACAATTTTCTCAATCACCATAAGAATTTGTCCATCAACACTCATACATATCGTACACCAAAATACCGCAAAAACCATACCAGGGACCTACAAAACGCCCCAAATGTACATAAAAATTTGTGACTATTTACAAATATAATACAAAAATAGATTTAAAAATTTGTGCATGAAATGACATGATGGGAAGGGGGAATGAAGAAACAAAAAACCCCAAACTAAAAACAATTTCAAATGAACATCATATACATGGTGTTAGTAAGACCCAAACACACCCTCATAATTAAAGAGGCCACTGTATTCTGCCTTAAAAGGCAAAATCAAGTAGCCCTCTTTCTACAGGGGAAAGGAGAAGCAGGTTAAAATAAATTGGACTGGGGAATATATAAGGCTGACCCAGCCGAGAGTAAAACGGGACAAAATAACGATGGACAAAGGGGATCTCGAACTGGATCATAACAAAAGTATTGGAGCCGGGAACAGGCTAGGACAACCCATACACTCACATTAACTAGGTACACAAAAGAATATCTACCTTAACCACGGGAAGGGTTCCAAAGGAATCCCCCCCGATGTGATTAGCAGATCTAAAAAAGAAAATCAAGGCTAGCCCCGGTCACACGAACCAGGCTCGCTGCATGTATCCACCTTTCGCAAAAGTCTGTCGGGTGCAGCCGTTTCCGTTCAGTTCTAATCTTCATTTTGAGCTGGTGCTCAAAATATCGGATTAGATCCTGATCCGAAAGACGACCGCCCCGCAAGACTTCCTCCAGTCGCGTCGTCCATATCACCATTCTAGCCGAAGCCAGCAGCGTCAGAAACACCATCCGCTTCACTCCAGAGTACGGGGGCAACACATTGTCCACAGCGTATGCGCGATCAATGAGCACGAGCTCCCGCGGCGCGATACGAGCAGTCAACTCGCCGACACGCGCCCACAACGGGCGAACGCGCGAACAATGGAAGAAGGCGTGCGCAGACGTCTCCTTGATTCCAAGGTTGCAACGTTCACAATCTGGCAAATCCGCCAGGCCCATTGCGAAACGCTTGTCATTGAGAGACAAACCATTCCGAGCCAATCGCCAGGTCAGAGAAAACTCAGAGTTGCTGAGCCAATCTGCACCTGGCGCCCAAGACCAATGAGAGCGGTACTCCACTCTCGACATGCCGAGCTTACTCCACAGCTTATCCTTCACGGCACCCTCCACTAATCCCCGATAGAAGATTTTCCTAGGCTGTGAAAGGTCACTGGACCGTGGAATGGCCTGTAAAGCCGCCAGACATTCGAGGAGGAATTTCGGTCGCACCCAAGGCCTGACGGTCAGCCATAGGGTCGGGGGCGTGATGGTAAGGCAAGGGAACATGTCCCTCACTACCCCCGCAAGCAACCGATCTTCCTCTAACGCGCGCCTGAGGAATGCCAACCTTGAAGCGAGCACGTGGCTCCTCAAGTGTGGCATCCCCAGACCCCCTTGACACGGACGGAGGCAACAGACTCCTTTGTCGACCATGTGTTTGCGTCCTCTCCAAAGACAGGAGAATAGCAAACGCTCGAGCGCCTTCTCATGATCGTCACAAAGGGGAAGTACTGACAGCCGGTAAAGGATCATGGGAAAGAGGTATGTGTTACACACCTCCGCCAAGCCCTTCACGGAGAGACCCCGTCGACGCCAAATCTTGACCGACGCGCCGACCTTTGCCAGTACTTCTGACCAGTTTTTCTCCAGCTGTAAGTCCGGACCGAACCAAACTCCGAGGAGCTTGACCGGCCCGTCCGTCCAGCTGAAGGGCCCCGGGAGGGAAACTCCCTTCCAGGCACCTAACCGCAAGCCGGATGACTTGTCGCAGTTGATTCTGGCCCCTGTCACCTTCTCGTACCGTACAAGCGCCTGGTGTACCGCCTCTATGTCCCTGCGGGAGGACACAAAGGTCGTTACGTCATCGGCGTACGCAGAAACCCTGGCTCGAGCTCCGCCAGGGACTTCAATTCCACGCAGGACCGGACTGCCAGTCTCGTCCCTTAGCCGGCGAAGGAGGGGCTCCAACGCCAAGACATAAAGGAGAGAAGACAGTGGACAACCCTGTCGGACCGACCTAGACAGCGCGAAAGCGCCCGACAGCTTCCCGTTCACCTGTACCACAGCCCGGGGGGAGCGATACAGAAGGCTAATCCAGCGGCTGAAGTCGGGTTTGAATCCGGCGGCCTGCAGGACAGCAGCCAGGTAGCCATGGTCAATCCTATCAAATGCCTTGGACTGATCTAAATTGATCAGCGCGGCCTCATCGTCGTCTTCTACACCCTCTATGATCGTGCGAATCAAGTGCAGGTTGCTCTGAATTGTTCTCCCCTTCACAGCACAAGTCTGATCCGGTTCCAACAGAGACTCGGCAACTAGCTGCAAGCGATTCGTCAGGATCTTGGCCAAAATCTTTAACTCTGTGTTTAGCAGAGTTATGGGCCTGTAATCATCTAGTTCCCTCCCAACCTTCTTGCCTTTTCTCAACAGCGTGATCACGCCCCTGGTGATCCGACCGGGGATGGACCCCTGCCGAAACCAGTGGTTGAACACGACTGCCAAGAGCGGGACAAAAAGGTGCGACATCCTCAAGTACAATTCATAGGGCAAACCATCCAAACCTGGCGACTTGCCACTGCCGACCTTCTTCAAAGCCACGTAGATTTCGTCCTCCGTAATCTCCCCTTCGCAGCTAGCCGCTTCAGCCGGCAAAAGCCGGGGAAAGTCAGCCAAATAGCTGCGAAAGTCCTCGTCACGGAGACCAGGCTCCTTGGTAAATCGGTGTTCGAAATGCTGCCGGAACGCCTCGCACATGTCGTCGGTCGACCTAAGGAGATGTCCCTCCGGGTCGCGTACCTCTCGAATGTACCGGTCGCCGGCTCGGCGAATTTCTTCCTTGCGCAGTTCCGCGCCCATTTTCACAGCTTCGGAAGACATCTTGCTTAACTTAGCCCTAATTACCTGGCCCATGTAGCGCCCGCTAGTCGAACGCTCCAGGGCCTCCCTGGCTAAGGCTATTTCTAGGGAATCCCCACCAGCCTCCGCCCGGGCGAAATTAGCTCTAAGTGTCTTTGCCTCCGCAGCCTTATCTAGGTTGAGCCGCTGGCTATATTTGGTGGCGAAAGACCTAATGGAGTCCTTAAGACTAACCCACCACTTACTCCCAATGACTCGCCCAATTAACGCCCGCTGAACTAGTTTTGTCAGCTGGTCACGAAAGTCCCGCCTGTCCAGTAAGGACTGGTTGAACTTCCAATAACCAGCCAACCTAGGCCTAAAATCTAACACCACACGGGCACAAACGAGTTTGTGGTCCGTGTAGCCTAACCAGTGGAACGTTGGACATTCTAAGAAGTCTATGTCGGCTTCCCTCACTAACACCCTATCCAGGTACGCTGATACCCGGGTAGAGGGCCAACTACGCGTCCACGTCCACATGCTCCCTTCCGGATGATCGACCCGGTATCTATCGACGAGACCAAAATCGCCGACAAGCTTGACCAGGCTACGATCACCACTCCACCCGCTAGCGCCCCTCCCTCTATCCCATTTGGGGGTTAGGATGGCATTCCAGTCCCCAACTAAGATTAGCCGTGTTGAATGCACCATGAAGGGCTCCAACAGCCGAAAGAAAGAGACACGCTCACCTTGAACATTGGGCGCATAAACCGCAATCAGCCGGAACGACTTGCTTTTCACTGCAATATCGGCCACGATCAGCCGGCCCTCGGCACCGACATGGACAAGGTCAACCCTCGCGTCCAGGGTACGCTTAACCAGCAAAGAAACACCTCTGGCCCGCCGGCTCCCATATGCTGAATAAACGACAAAGTCGCTAGACAGCACACACGAGTCGACTTCGCAAACAAAGTGAGTCTCTTGGATCGCGGCCACATCCACGCCGTACGACAAGAGGTCACGAAGCAGGCGAGCCGCCTTACCCCGATCCCTCAGGCCATACGCATTCAAACTGGCTATCTTGATAGACATTTCTTAGGCCTGAAAAAGAGAAACAGAAAAAACATGCAACAACGGCTCTAATCACATACGGGGAAAAAATCTCTGGTGGCTGGGACCCCGACGGCCTGTCCTAGGGACCCTGTACCTATATCGGACGTAATTCGTCCGTCCAGGACAATACCGCCGACGTCCGTTGGATAAATTAATTTTACCACCCTATATAAGCAGGGGTGGAGTAATACGGGGAACCTCCCCGAACAATTTTTAGCCATTTTTCTTAGCTCTGGTGAATGTTCTTTGACCATATTTAAATTGGTATAATGCTTCTGGACCTCTGCGATATGGTCCCAGACCCGCAGGTTCCCCCCGGTATTCCTAACCAGGGTGATGACACCTGGGGCCTGGGCAAAGTTCCTCGGGTCTTCCGTAGAGAGACCCTTCACAGAGGTCAATTTTAAAAGAGGCTTCAGTAGCCTTCGTCGCTGGGAAGACCACTCCTCCGAAATATTTTCTGGAACCTTCATCAGGGCATCCCCACGCGGGAGGGCATTTTTTTCTTAGCCCGAGAGGGAGTGGGAGTAGGAGAAGGGGAGGGAGTAGGAGTTATGGCACTAGCTTTTGCCAAGGGGGTCAGTTTAAAAACTGGGGACTGGGAAGCCTTAAGCGGGGAAGCGGGAAGGCTTCTTGCCTTGTCCGCATAAGTCTTTCTCACGGGGGACACCGGTAGTGACGAGCATTTCACTTTGTGTACTCTTCTCTCTCTGCTCCTGCTTCTCCGCCTCGACTTCGGGCTGTCGCGTTCTTCCTCCGCTTCCTCGTCTCTCCCACGTTTGAGAGACGCTGCCCTTTCCACCTCCATCTCTATACTAGGCGAGGAGCTCTTTTCCTTTTGGGAACCCCTTTCCGGTTGGACTGGAGACCTCTTCACCGGGGTATCCTTCACCGGGGTCTCCTTCATCTTAACCGGCGTTTTGGCAGGTGGCGGCACCTTCGCCGGGGATGGTGTCTTATTCTTCTTCCTGCCTACCACCTGCCACTCGCCGTCCTTGTTGGCAGCTGGAGCCGGTGCTGGTGATGCCGTCTTTGGTGTTGCCGTCTTCGGTTTGCCTTGCTCCTGCTGTGGCTGCTTGGCTGGTTGGGCCTTTGGGGCAGGATTCTTGGTGGGGCAGGTTTTTGCTACATGTTCCGCCGCCCCGCAGACCCAACAGCACGGCTTCCTGCCCTCTACAATGATAAATATTACGCGGCCCCTGCAGGTGAGGATGTTCGGAATTTTTTCGATATTTTCCTTCGATATGGTCAACTGCAGGGTCATGTCGCCTGTTAAGATTCCGGCCTTGGACCGCAGCGAGGAAACACAGGCCACCTTTCCATAATTGGCGAAAAAGGCACCTATGTGGTCCTCTGCAATGTCCATGGGGACGCCATGCAGGGTAACCTTGATTTTTTTGGTTCCCATATACTCAGTGTGGAGTTGGAGCGTTTTTGTCTCCAGAACTACCCCAATTAGTCTTTTGGCTTCCTCCGCTGATGCCAGCAGGACGTCCCACATGGCATTGCTCTTCCTCGCCACGGCCCTAGCATTTAGTTTCAGAGCTGATATCGCCTCCTCAAATGCGTCTCTGGTTACTCCCACCAATTTGTGGGTCTTAATATCTTTGGTGATGAGCGTGATAATACGCACCTCTATTTGGGCTAGTTGTTCCGGAACTGAGACTAGCTCAGTTCCCTTTATATACTGTGCGTATTTAGCTTTCATCTCCTCGTAGAAATCTTCATTTTTCATAACGATCTTTCCCCCTGTCCACCCCGAGGTTGATGGTTTGGGGGATGCTGCTGCTGCTACGGACGCTACGGAGGGTGACTCCCGTGGCGGTAGTTGCCAGTCACCCTCCTTTCCTCCCACCGAGGCCGTGGTGGGAGGAACTACTTCCCCAGGCCCTTCCGAGGCCATGCCTCCCAAGAGGCCGAACCACGGACGCTTGTCTTCCGGCGTTTCGCGTTTTACCGCTACTTTTGCGCGGGCCTGAGCAATAAACTTAGGCTGGAACACAATTGTCCAGGAAACAAAGCAATAGTAAGTATCACTATGGAACAGATACTACACTTTGATCCTCTGCCATTTACCACACAACACAAGATTGGTAAGAAATGGCTCGTTTTATTTATTTTGTAGATCTTACAAAATTATGGCTCAAGGCCAGAAAAATGGGAGGGGGAACAAAACTTGGGGTGGTCTTCAGCTACTCTATCCTATACCTAGCTAATCAGATTCACGACCCATGCATACGTTACAATGATTCTCGTTCACCATAAGAATTTGTCCATCACCACTCATACTTATCAAGCACCAAAATACCGCAAAACAAACCGGGGACCTAAAACGCCCCAAATGTACATAAAAATTTATTACAAATATAATACAAAAATATCTTTAAAAATTTGTACATGAAATGATATGATGGGAAGGGGGTGAGAAGAAACAAAAATCCCCAAAACAAAAAATAATTTCAAATGAATACATATACAAGGTGTTAGTAAGACCCAAACACACCCACATAATTAAAGAGGCCACTGTATTCTGCCTTCAAAGACAAAATCAAGTAGCTCTCTTTCTAAAGGGGAATGGAGATGCAGGGTTAAAATAAATGGGACTGGAGAATATATAAGGCTGACCCAGCCGAGAATGAAACGGGACAAAATAACTCTGGACAATGGGGATCTCGAACTGGATCATAACAAAAGCAAGGGAGCCGGGAACAGGCTAGGACAAACACATTCACTCACATTAACTAGGTACACAAAAGAATACTTTACCTTAACCACGGGAGGGGTTCCAAAGGAATCCACCCCGATGCGAGCAAGCAGATCTAAAAAAGAAAATCAAGACTAGCCCCGGTCACACGAACCAGGCTCGCTGCATATATCCACCTTTTGCTAAAGTCTGTCGGGTGCAGCCGTTTCCGTTCAGTTCTAATCTTCATTTTGAGCTGGTGCTCAAAATATCGGATTAGATCCTGATCCGAAAGACGACCTCCCCGCAAGACTTCCTCCAGTCGCGTCATCCAGATCACCATTCTAGCCGTGGCCAGTAGCGACAGAAACACCATCCGCTTCACTCCAGAGAACGGGGGCGACACATTGTCCACAGCGTATGCGCGATCAATGAGCACAAGCTCCCGCGGCGCGATACGAGCAGTCAACTCGCCGACACGCGCCCACAACGGGCGAACGCGCGAACAATGGAAGAAGGCGTGCGCAGACGTCTCCTTAATTCCAAGGTTGCAACGCTCACAATCTGGCAAATCCGCCAGGCCCATTGCAAAACGCTTGTCATTGAGCGACAAACCATTCCGAGCCAATCGCCAGGTCAGAGAAAACTCAGAGTTGCTGAGCCAATCCGCGCCTGGCGCCCAAGACCAATGAGAGCGGTACTCCACTCTCGACATGCCGAGCTTACTCCACAGCTTATCCTTCACGGCACCCTCCACTAATCCCCGATAGAAGATTTTCCTAGGCTGTGAAAGGTCACTGGACCGTGGAATGGCCTGTAAAGCCGCCAGACATTCGAGCAGGAATTTCGGTCGCACCCAAGGCCTGACGGTCAGCCATAGGGTCGGGGGCGTGATGGTAAGGCAAGGGAACATGTCCCTCACTACCCCCGCAAGCAACCGATCTTCCTCCAACGCGCGCCTGAGGAATGCCAACCTTGAAGCGAGCACGTGGCTCCTCAAGTGTGGCATCCCCAGACCCCCTTGACACGGACGGAGGCAACAGACTCCTTTGTCGACCATGTGTTTGCGTCCTCTCCACAGACAGGAGAATAGCAAACGCTCGAGCGCCTTCTCATGATCGTCACAAAGGGGAAGTACTGACAGCCGGTAAAGGATCATGGGAAAGAGGTATGTGTTACACACCTCCGCCAAGCCCTTCACGGAGAGACCCCGTCGACGCCAAATCTTGACCGACGCGCCGACCTTTGCCAGTACTTCTGACCAGTTTTTCTCCAGCTGTAAGTCCGGACCGAACCAAACTCCGAGGAGCTTGACCGGCCCGTCCGTCCAGCTGAAGGGCCCCGGGAGGGAAACTCCCTTCCAGGCACCTAACCGCAAGCCGGATGACTTGTCGCAGTTAATTCTGGCCCCTGTCACCTTCTCGTACCGTACAAGCGCCTGGTGTACCGCCTCTATGTCCCTGCGGGAGGACACAAAGGTCGTTACGTCATCGGCGTACGCGGAAACCCTGGCTCGAGCTCCACCAGGGACTTCAATTCCACGCAGGACCGGACTGCCCGTCTCGTCCCTTAGCCTGCGAAGGAGGGGCTCCAACGCGAGGACATAAAGGAGAGAAGACAGTGGACAACCCTGTCGGACCGACCTAGACAGCGCGAAAGCGCCCGACAGCTTCCCGTTCACCTGTACCACAGCCTTGGGGGAGCGATACAGAAGGCTAATCCAGCGGCTGAAGTCGGGTTTGAATCCGGCGGCCTGCAGGACAGCAGCCAGGTAGCCATGGTCAATCCTATCAAATGCCTTGGACTGATCTAAATTGATCAGCGCGGCCTCATCGTCGTCTTCTACACCCTCTATGATCGTGCGAATCAAGTGCAGGTTGCTCTGAATTGTTCTCCCCTTCACAGAACAAGTCTGATCCGGTTCCAACAGAGACTCGGCAACTAGCTGCAAGCGATTCGTCAGGATCTTGGCCAAAATCTTTAACTCTGTGTTTAGCAGAGTTATGGGCCTGTAATCATCTAGTTCCCTCCCAACCTTCTTGCCTTTTCTCAACAGCGTGATCACGCCCCTGGTGATCCGACCGGGGATGGACCCCTGCCGAAGCCAGTGGTTGAACACGACAGCCAAGAGCGGGACAAAAAGGTGCGACATCCTCAAGTACAATTCATAGGGCAAACCATCCAAACCTGGCGACTTGCCACTGCCGACCTTCTTCAAAGCCACGTAGATTTCGTCCTCCGTAATCTCCCCTTCGCAGCTAGCCGCTTCAGCCGGCAAAAGCCGGGGAAAGTCAGCCAAATAGCTGCGAAACTCCTCGTCACGGAGACCAGGCTCCTTGGTAAATCGGTGCTCGAAATGCTGCCGGAACGCCTCGCACATGTCGTCGGTGGACCTAAGGAGATGTCCCTCCGGGTCGCGTACCTCTCGAATGTACCGGTCGCCGGCATGGCGAATTTCTTCCTTGCGCAGTTCCGCGCCCATGTTCACAGCTTCGGAAGACATCTTGCTTAACTTAGCCCTAATTACCTGACCCATGTAGCGCCCGCTAGTCGAGCGCTCCAGGGCCTCCCTGGCTAAGGCTATTTCTAGGGGATCCCCACCAGCCTCCGCCCGGGCGAAATTAGCACTAAGTGTCTTTGCCTCCGCAGCCTTATCTAGGTTGAGCCGCTGGCTATATTTGGTGGCGAAAGACCTAATGGAGTCCTTAAGGTTAACCCACCACTTACTCCCAATGACTCGCCCAATTAACGCCCTCTGCACTAGTCTTGTCAGCTGGTCACGAAAGTCCCGCCTGTCCAGTAAGGACTGATTGAACTTCCAATAACCAGCCAACCTAGGCCTAAATTCTAACGCCACACGGGCACAAACGAGTTTGTGGTCCGAGTAGCCTAACCAGTGGAACGTTGGACATTCTAAGAAGTCTATGTCGGCTTCTCTCACTAACATCCTATCCAGGTACGCAGATACCCGGGTAGAAGGCCAACTACGCGTCCACGTCCACATGCTCCCATCCGGATGATCGACCCGGTATCTATCGACGAGACCAAAATCGCCGATCAGATCAACCAGGCTACGATCACCACTCCACCCGCTAGCGCCCCTTCCTCTATCCCATTTGGGGGTTAGGACGGCATTCCAGTCCCCAACTAAGATTAGCCGTGTTGAATGCACCATGAAGGGCTCCAACAGCCGAAAGAAAGAGACACGCTCACCTTGAACATTGGGCGCATAAACCACAATCAGCCGGAACGACTTGCTTTTCACTGCAATATCGGCCACGATCAGCCGGCCCTCGGCACCGACATGGACAAGGTCCACCCTCGCGTCCAGGGTACGCTTGACCAGCAAAGAAACACCTCTGGCCAGCCGGCTCCCATATGCTGAATAGACGACAAAGTCGTTAGACAGCACACACGAGTCGACTTCGCAAACAAAGTGAGTCTCTTGGATCGCGGCCACATCCACGCCGAAGGACAAGAGGTCACGAAGCAGGCGAGCCGCCTTACCCCGATCCCTCAGGCCCTTCGCATTTATACTGGCTAACTTAATAGACATTCTTTAGATCTGAAACGAAAAAAAACAGAGAAAAACATGCAACGAACGGCTCTACTCGCATACCGGGTAGAAATCTCGGGTAGCCGGGACCCCGACGGACTGTCCTAGGGACCCTGTACCAATGTCGGACGTAATCCGTCCGTCTAGAACAATTCCGCCGACGTCCGTAGGGTAGGTTAGCTTTAGAACCCTATACAGACAGGGGTGGATTAAAATGGGGAACCTCCCCGCACAATTTCGAGCCATTTTTCTCAACTCGGGAGTGTCTTCCTTGACCATAGTCAGTTTCGGGTAGCTCCTCTGCGCTTCCGCAATGTGCTCCCAGACCCGCAGGTTCCCTCCGGTGTTGCGGACCAGAGTAATGACCCCTGGGGCCTGGGAGAAGTTCCTGGGGTTCTCAGTGGATAACCCATCCACTGAGGTGAGCTTGAGGAGTGGTTTCAGCAGCTTACGTCGCTGCGACGACCACTCATCTGCGATACCGGGATCCACCTTCATGAGTGCCTCCCCACGCGGGAGGTCTTTCTTTTTTTGGTCCTACTGGGAGTGGGCATAGGAGAAGGGGAGGGTGAGGGCGTTGACACACTGACTTTGTGGAGGGGGGTTAATTTGAAGGTTGGGGACTGGGAAGCTTTTTGCGGGGACGCGGGAAGGCTTCTAGCCTTTTCCGCGTAAGAAGTTCTTGCTGGCGACACCGGCAACGACGAGCATTTTTGTGCTCGTGGCCTCTTCTCTCTGCTTCTACTTCTTCGCCTTGTTTTCGGGCTGTCCTGCCGCTCCTCCACTTCTTCCTCTCTCCCCCTCTTTAGAGAAGTCGACCTCTCCACTTCCATTTCTTGTTGGGGGGACGGGCTCCTTTCCTTTCTCTGCTTGGGGGGAGACTTCTTCGCCGGTGCCTCCTTTGGTTTTGACGGTGTTATGGCAGGTGGCCGCACCTTCTCAGCGGGAGGAGTTTTGGCCTTCTTTCTGCCGACCACCTGCCACTCACCCTCCTTGTTTACACCTGGAGATTGTGCCGTTTGCGTTGGTTTGTCGCTCTCCTTCTCTGGCTGCTGCTTTGCTGGTTGAGCTGCTTGGGCCTTTGGGGCCGACTTCTTGGTCAGGCAGGCCCTAGCGACATGGTCTGCCGCCCCACAGACCCAACAGCACGGCTTCCTGCCTTCCACAACAATGAAAATGATGCGACCCCTGCAGGTGAGAATGTTAGGGATTTTGCTGATGTTTTCCTTGGATAGCGTCACCTGCAGGGTCATGTCTCCTGTCAGGAAGCCAGCCTTAGACCGTAGCGAGGAGACCACGGCCACCTTTCCGTAAGCGGCGAAAAAGGCGCCAACGTGGTCCTCTTCAATGTCCATGGGGACGCCATGCAGAGTGATCCTAACTTTGCGGGCACCCATATATTCGGTGCTGAACTGGAGAGTTTTTGTTTCCAGCACCGTACCGACCAAGCTTTTGGCCTCCTCCGCCGTGCCCAGCAGGACATCCCACATGGCATTACTCCTCCTCGCCACGGCCCTGGCTTTGATGTTTAGCTTTTTTATGGCTTCCTCCAAAGTATCCCTTGTCACTCCGATCATCTTATGGGATTTCAGGTCCTTTGAGATTAGCGTTATCACTCTGGTCTCGATATCCGCCAATTTGTCAGGCAGCGAGACCAGCTCGGTGCCCTTGATGTATTCTGCATACCTGGACCTTATTCTCTCATAGTAGGCTTCGTCCTTCGTGGTGATCTTGCTGGCAATATTCGCCCCTGTCCAACCTGAGGTTGAAGGTAGGGGGGATCCTGGTGTTGTAGGAGGGGGGATTGTCCCGAGGCGGTAATGCCCAATCCCCCTCTTTCCCTCCCACCGAGTCCGTGGTGGGAGGCACGATCGCTTCTGGCCTTTCCGCGGCCATGCCTCCTAAGAGGCCGAACACCTGACAATCGCTTCCGGTGTTTCGCAGCTATAAAGCCACTACTTTTACGCGGCCTGAGCAATGAACTCAGGTGGAATTGATATGTCAGTCAAACCACAAGTCGTAGTAAACGCTACTATGGAACAGATACTACACTTTGATCCTACTCAAAAACCACATATGTATTTATTCATGTAAAATTACATAAATTATGGCACAAGGCCAAAAAAAAGGGGAGGGGGAACAAAACTTGGGATGGTCTTCAGTAACTCTATCCTATACCTAGCTAATCAGATTCACGACCCATACATACGTTACAATTTTCTCATTCACCATAAAAATTTGTCCATCAACACTCATACTTATCATACACCAAAATACCGCAAGAACATACCAGGGACCTACAAAACGCCCCAAATGTACATAAAAATTTGTGTATTTACAATATTTTACAAAAATAACTTTAAAATTTTTCACATGAAATGACATGAAGGGAAGGGGGGATGAAGAAACAAAAAACCCCAAAACAAAAACAATTTCAAATGAATAGCATATACATGGTGTTAGTAAGACCCAAACACACCCACATAATTAAAGAGGCCGCTGTATTCTGCCTTAAAAGACAAAATCAAGAAGCGCTCTTTCTAAGGGGAATGGAGAAGCTGGGAACAAAAATAAATTGGACTGGAGAATATATAAGGCTGACCCAGCCGAGAATGAAAACGGGACAAAATAATAATGGACAATGGGAATCCCGAACTGGATCATAACAAAAGTAATGGAGCCGGGAACAGGCCAGGAGAAACACATTCACTCACATTAACTAGGCACAAAACGGACTTCTAACCTTAACCACGGGAGGGGTTCCAACGGAATCCACCCCGATGTGTCCATCAGATCTAAAAAAGAAAATCAAGGCTAGCCCCGGTCACGCGAACCAGGCTCGCTACATATACCCACCTTTCGCTGAACTCTGTCGGGTGCAGTCGCTTCCGTTCAGTTCTAATCTTCATTTTGAGCTGGTGCTCAAAATATCGGATTAGATCCTGATCCGAAAGCCGACCTCCCCGCAAGACTTCCTCCAGACGCGTCATCCAAATCACCATTCTAGCCGTGGCCAGTAGCGACAGAAACACCATCCGCTTCACTCCAGAGTACGGGGGCGACACATTGTCCACAGCGTATGCGCGATCAATGAGCACAAGCTCTCGCGGCGCGATACGAGCAGTCAACTCGCCGACACGCTCCCACAACGGGCGAACGCGCGAACAATGGAAGAAGGCGTGCGCAGACGTCTCCTTAATTCCAAGGTTGCAACGCTCACAATCTGGCAAATCCGCCAGGCCCATTGCGAAACGCTTGTCATTGAGCGACAAACCATTCCGAGCCAATCGCCAGGTCAGAGAAAACTCAGAGTTGCTGAGCCAATCCGCACCTGGCGCCCAAGACCAATGAGAGCGGTACTCCACTCTCGACATGCCGAGCTTACTCCACAGCTTATCCTTCACGGCACCCTCCACTAATCCCCGATAGAAGATTTTCCTAGGCTGTGAAAGGTCACTGGACCGTGGAATGGCCTGCAAGGCCGCCAGACACTCGAGCAGGAATTTCGGTCGCACCCAAGGCCTGACGGTCAGCCATAGGGTCGGGGGAGTGATGGTAAGGCAAGGGAACATGTCCCTCACTACCCCCGCAAGCAACCGATCTTCCTCCAACGCGCGCCTGAGAAATGCCAACCTCGAAGCGAGCACGTGGCTCCTCAAGTGCGGCATTCCCAGACCCCCATGACACGGACGGAGGCAACAGACTCCTTTGTCGACCATGTGTTTGCGTCCTCTCCACAGACAGGAGAATAGCAAACGCTCGAGCGCCTTCTCATGATCGTCACAAAGGGGAAGTACTGACAGCCGGTAAAGGATCCTGGGAAAGAGGTATGTGTTACACACCTCCGCCAGGCCCTTCACGGAGAGACCCCGTCGACGCCAAGTCTTGACCGACGCGCCGACCTTTGCCAGTACTTCTGACCAGTTTTTCTCCAGCTGTAAGTCCGGACCGAACCAAACTCCGAGGATTTTGACCGGCCCGTCCGTCCAGCTGAAGGGCCCCGGGAGGGAAACACCCTTCCAGGCGCCTAACCGCAAGCCGGATGACTTGTCGCAGTTAATTCTGGCCCCTGTCACCTTCTCGTACCGTTCAAGCGCCTGCTGTACCGCCTCTATGTCCCTGCGGGAGGACACAAAGGTCGTTACGTCATCGGCGTACGCGGAAACCCTGGCTCGAGCTCCACCAGGGACAGCAATTCCACGCAGGACCGGACTGCCCGTCTCGTCCCTTAGCCGGCGAAGGAAGGGCTCCAACGCCAGGACATAAAGGAGAGAAGACAGTGGACAACCCTGTCGGACCGACCTAGACAGCGCGAAAGCGCCCGACAGCTTCCCGTTCACCTGTACCACAGCCTTGGGGGAGCGATACAGAAGGCTAATCCAGCGGCCGAAGTCGGGTTCGAATCCGGCGGCCTGCAGGACAGCAGCCAGGTAGCCATGGTCAATCCTATCAAATGCCTTGGACTGATCCAAATTGATCAGCGCGGCCTCATCGTCGTCTTCTACACCCTCTAGGATCGTGCGAATCAAGTGCAGGTTGCTCTGAATTGTTCGTCCCTTCACAGAACAAGTCTGATCCGGTTCCAACAGAGACTCGGCAACTAGCTGCAAGCGATTCGTCAGGATCTTGGCCAAAATCTTTAACTCTGTGTTTAGCAGAGTTATGGGCCTGTAATCATCTAGTTCCCTCCCAACCTTCTTGCCTTTTCTCAACAGCGTGATCACACCCCTGGTGATCCGACCGGGGATGGACCCCTGCCGAAACCAGTGGTTGAACACGACAGCCAAGATCGGGACAAAAAGGTGCGACATCCTCAAGTACAATTCATAGGGCAAACCATCCAAACCTGGCGACTTGCCACTGCCGACCTTCTTCAAAGCCGCGTAGATTTCGTCCTCCGTAATCTCCCCTTCGCAGCTAGCCGCTTCAGCCGGCAAGAGCCGGGGAAAGTCAGCCAAATAGCTGCGAAACTCCTCGTCACGGAGACCAGGCTCCTTGGTAAAACGGTGTTCGAAATGCCGCCGGAACGCCTCGCACATGTCGTCAGTGGACCTAAGGAGATGTCCCTCCGGGTCGCGCACCTCTCGAATGTACCGGTCGCCGGCTTGACGAATTTCTTCCTTGCGCAGTTCTGCGCCCATATTCACAGCTTCGGAAGACATCTTGCTTAACTTAGCTCTAATTACCTGGCCCATGTAGCGCCCGCTAGTCGAGCGTTCCAGGGCCTCCCTAGCTAAGGCTATCTCTAGGGGATCCCCACCAGCCTCCGCCCGGGCGAAATTAGCACTAAGTGTCTTTGCCTCCGCAGCCTTATCTAGGTTGAGCCGTTGGCTATACCTGGTGGCGAAAGACCTAATGGAGTCCTTAAGGTTAACCCACCACTTATTCCCAATGACTCGCCCAATTAACGCCCGCTGAACTAGTCTTGTCAGCTGGTCACGAAAGTCCCGCCTGTCCAGTAAGGACTGATTGAACTTCCAATAACCAGCCAACCTAGGCCTAAAGTCTAACACCACACGGGCACAAACGAGTTTGTGGTCCGTGTAGCCTAACCAGTGGAACGTTGGACATTCTAAGAAGTCTATGTCGGCCACTCTCACTAACATCCTATCCAGGTACGAGGATACCCGGATAGAAGGCCAATTAAGCGCCCACGTCCACATGCTCCCTTCCGGATGATCGACCCGGTATCTATCGACGAGACCAAATTCGTCGATCAGATCAACCAGGCTACGATCACCACTCCACCCGCTAGCGCCCCTTCCTCTATCCCATTTGGGGGTTAGGATGGCATTCCAGTCCCCAACTAAGATTAGCCGTGTTGAATCCACCATAAAGGGCTCCAACAGCCGAAAGAAAGAGACTCGCTCACCTTGAACATTGGGCGCATAAACCGCAATCATCCGGAACGACTTGCTTTTCACTGCAATATCGGCCACGATCAGCCGGCCCTCGGCACCGACATGGACAAGGTCAATCCTCGCATCCAGGGTCCGCTTGACCAGCAAAGAAACACCTCTGGCCTGCCGGCTCCCATATGCTGAATAGACGACAAAGTCGTTAGACAGCACACACGAGTCGACATCGCAAACAAAGTGAGTCTCTTGGATCGCGGCCACATCCACGCCGAAGGACAAGAGGTCACGAAGCAGGCGAGCCGCCTTACCCCGATCCCTCAGGCCCTTCGCATTTATACTGGCTAACTTAATAGACATTCTTTAGATCTGAAACGAAAAAAAAAAAAAAAAAAAAAACAGAGAAAAACATGCAACGAACGGCTCTACTCGCATACCGGGTAGAAATCTCGGGTAGCCGGGACCCCGACGGACTGTCCTAGGGACCCTGTACCAATGTCGGACGTAATCCGTCCGTCTAGAACAATTCCGCCGACGTCCGTAGGGTAGGTTAGCTTTAGAACCCTATACAGACAGGGGTGGATTAAAATGGGGAACCTCCCCGCACAATTTCGAGCCATTTTTCTCAACTCGGGAGTGTCTTCCTTGACCATAGTCAGTTTCGGGTAGCTCCTCTGCGCTTCCGCAATGTGCTCCCAGACCCGCAGGTTCCCTCCGGTGTTGCGGACCAGAGTAATGACCCCTGGGGCCTGGGAGAAGTTCCTGGGGTTCTCAGTGGATAACCCATCCACTGAGGTGAGCTTGAGGAGTGGTTTCAGCAGCTTACGTCGCTGCGACGACCACTCATCTGCGATACCGGGATCCACCTTCATGAGTGCCTCCCCACGCGGGAGGTCTTTCTTTTTTTGGTCCTACTGGGAGTGGGCATAGGAGAAGGGGAGGGTGAGGGCGTTGACACACTGACTTTGTGGAGGGGGGTTAATTTGAAGGTTGGGGACTGGGAAGCTTTTTGCGGGGACGCGGGAAGGCTTCTAGCCTTTTCCGCGTAAGAAGTTCTTGCTGGCGACACCGGCAACGACGAGCATTTTTGTGCTCGTGGCCTCTTCTCTCTGCTTCTACTTCTTCGCCTTGTTTTCGGGCTGTCCTGCCGCTCCTCCACTTCTTCCTCTCTCCCCCTCTTTAGAGAAGTCGACCTCTCCACTTCCATTTCTTGTTGGGGGGACGGGCTCCTTTCCTTTCTCTGCTTGGGGGGAGACTTCTTCGCCGGTGCCTCCTTTGGTTTTGACGGTGTTATGGCAGGTGGCCGCACCTTCTCAGCGGGAGGAGTTTTGGCCTTCTTTCTGCCGACCACCTGCCACTCACCCTCCTTGTTTACACCTGGAGATTGTGCCGTTTGCGTTGGTTTGTCGCTCTCCTTCTCTGGCTGCTGCTTTGCTGGTTGAGCTGCTTGGGCCTTTGGGGCCGACTTCTTGGTCAGGCAGGCCCTAGCGACATGGTCTGCCGCCCCACAGACCCAACAGCACGGCTTCCTGCCTTCCACAACAATGAAAATGATGCGACCCCTGCAGGTGAGAATGTTAGGGATTTTGCTGATGTTTTCCTTGGATAGCGTCACCTGCAGGGTCATGTCTCCTGTCAGGAAGCCAGCCTTAGACCGTAGCGAGGAGACCACGGCCACCTTTCCGTAAGCGGCGAAAAAGGCGCCAACGTGGTCCTCTTCAATGTCCATGGGGACGCCATGCAGAGTGATCCTAACTTTGCGGGCACCCATATATTCGGTGCTGAACTGGAGAGTTTTTGTTTCCAGCACCGTACCGACCAAGCTTTTGGCCTCCTCCGCCGTGCCCAGCAGGACATCCCACATGGCATTACTCCTCCTCGCCACGGCCCTGGCTTTGATGTTTAGCTTTTTTATGGCTTCCTCCAAAGTATCCCTTGTCACTCCGATCATCTTATGGGATTTCAGGTCCTTTGAGATTAGCGTTATCACTCTGGTCTCGATATCCGCCAATTTGTCAGGCAGCGAGACCAGCTCGGTGCCCTTGATGTATTCTGCATACCTGGACCTTATTCTCTCATAGTAGGCTTCGTCCTTCGTGGTGATCTTGCTGGCAATATTCGCCCCTGTCCAACCTGAGGTTGAAGGTAGGGGGGATCCTGGTGTTGTAGGAGGGGGATTGTCCCGAGGCGGTAATGCCCAATCCCCCTCTTTCCCTCCCACCGAGTCCGTGGTGGGAGGCACGATCGCTTCTGGCCTTTCCGCGGCCATGCCTCCTAAGAGGCCGAACACCTGACAATCGCTTCCGGTGTTTCGCAGCTATAAAGCCACTACTTTTACGCGGCCTGAGCAATGAACTCAGGTGGAATTGATATGTCAGTCAAACCACAAGTCGTAGTAAACGCTACTATGGAACAGATACTACACTTTGATCCTACTCAAAAACCACATAACGCAATTTTGGGTAAGAAATGGCTCGTTTTATTTATTTTGTTTTTACACAAAATTGTGGCTCAAGGCCAAAAACTGGGAGGGGGAACAAAACTTGGGGTGGTCTTCAGCTACTCTATCCTATACCTAGCTAACCAGATTCACGACCCATACATACGTTACAATGATTCTCATTCACCATAAGAATTTGCCCATCAACACTCATACCTATCAAGCACCAAAAAACCGCAAAACATACCGGGGACCTAAAAACGCCCCAAATGTACATAAAAATTTATTACTATATACAAATATAATACAAAAATAACTTTAAAAATTTGTACATGAAATGATATGATGGGAAGGGGGTATGAAGAAACAAAAAATCCCCAAAACAAAAACAATTTCAAATGAATATTTATACATTATGTTAGTAAGACCCAAACACACCCACATAATTAAAGAGGCCACTGTATTCTGCCTGTATAGACAAAATCAAGCCGCTCTCTTTCTACGGGGAATGGAGAAATAGGTTAAAAAATAAAATGGACTGGAGAATATATAAGGCTGACCCAGCCGAGAATAAAACGGGACAAAATAACTCTGGACAATGGGGATCTCGAACTGGATCATAACAAAAGCAAGGGAGCCGGGAACAGGCTAGGACAAACCCACTCACTCACGTTAACTAGGTACACAAAAGAATACTTTACCTTAACCACGGGAGGGGTTCCAGAGGAATCCACCCCGATGCGAGCAGCAGATCTAAAAAAGAAAATCAAGACTAGCCCCGGTCACACGAACCAGGCTCGCTGCATATATCCACCTTTTGCTAAAGTCTGTCGGGTGCAGCCGTTTCCGTTCAGTTCTAATCTTCATTTTGAGCTGGTGCTCAAAATATCGGATTAGATCCTGATCCGAAAGACGACCTCCCCGCAAGACTTCCTCCAGACGCGTCATCCAAATCACCATTCTAGCCGTGGCCAGTAGCGACAGAAACACCATCCGCTTCACTCCAGAGTACGGGGGCGACACATTGTCCACAGCGTATGCGCGATCAATGAGCACAAGCTCCCGCGGCGCGATACGAGCAGTCAACTCGCCGACACGCGCCCACAACGGGCGAACGCGCGAACAATGGAAGAAGGCGTGCGCAGACGTCTCCTTAATTCCAAGGTCGCAACGTTCACAATCTGGCAAATCCGCCAGGCCCATTGCGAAACGCTTGTCATTAAGCGACAAACCATTCCGAGCCAATCGCCAGGTCAGAGAAAACTCAGAGTTGCTGAGCCAATCCGCACCTGGCGCCCAAGACCAATGAGAGCGGTACTCCACTCTCGACATGCCGAGCTTACTCCACAGCTTATCCTTCACGGCACCCTCCACTAATCCCCGATAGAAGATTTTCCTCGGCTGTGAAAGGTCACTGGACCGTGGAATGGCCTGTAAAGCCGCCAGACATTCGAGCAGGAATTTCGGTCGCACCCAAGGCCTGACGGTCAGCCATAGGGTCGGGGGCGTGATGGTAAGGCAAGGGAACATGTCCCTCACTACCCCCGCAAGCAACCGATCTTCCTCCAACGCGCGCCTGAGGAATGCCAACCTTGAAGCGAGCACGTGGCTCCTCAAGTGTGGCATCCCCAGACCCCCTTGACACGGACGGAGGCAACAGACTCCTTTGTCGACCATGTGTTTGCGTCCTCTCCACAGACAGGAGAATAGCAAACGCTCGAGCGCCTTCTCATGATCGTCACAAAGGGGAAGTACTGACAGCCGGTAAAGGATCATGGGAAAGAGGTATGTGTTACACACCTCCGCCAAGCCCTTCACGGAGAGACCCCGTCGACGCCAAATCTTGACCGACGCGCCGACCTTTGCCAGTACTTCTGACCAGTTTTTCTCCAGCTGTAAGTCCGGACCGAACCAAACTCCGAGGAGCTTGACCGGCCCGTCCGTCCAGCTGAAGGGCCCCGGGAGGGAAACTCCCTTCCAGGCACCTAACCGCAAGCCGGATGACTTGTCGCAGTTAATTCTGGCCCCTGTCACCTTCTCGTACCGTACAAGCGCCTGGTGTACCGCCTCTATGTCCCTGCGGGAGGACACAAAGGTCGTTACGTCATCGGCGTACGCAGAAACCCTGGCTCGAGCTCCGCCAGGGACTTCAATTCCACGCAGGACCGGACTGCCCGTCTCGTCCCTTAGCCTGCGAAGGAGGGGCTCCAAACACAGGACATAAAGGAGAGAAGACAGTGGACAACCCTGTCGGACCGACCTA
>JBBBDQ010025872.1:0-29191 GCA_037127315.1 Ascarosepion bandense | reverse complement strand
CTATCAAATAATGACGCGTTCAATTTCCAGTAGCCAGCCAACAACCTTAGGCTTATCTAAGTTTGCACACGAACCCGGACGAGCCTATGATCCGTGTAAACTATGGAATGGAAAACTTGGACAACCTAAGAGCCCTACGTCGACTCTAACTAGGACTCGGTCGAGGTAGCTTGCGCGTACCTTCGAACTGCGAGCTGCCCCTATTGGTCAAGTCCACACTACCTCCCGGGGGTGTTCATTTCGGTATTTATCGACAAGATCATTCCTGTTGAGAAATTCCCGAAATGGTTTCACATCCGGGTTGTTAGTACGATCTTTCTCTATCCGATCTTTCTCAGGGTCAAGGACGGCATTCCAATCCCCGCTAAAATTACCCGCCTCGATGTTCCAAAGAACGACTCGAGCTGCCGAAACAAAACAGGACGCTCCCTATGGACATTGGGCGCATAAACCCCAATGAGCAAAAAGACTTCTCCTTTATGGTAATATCCAGCACACAAATCCTGCCCGCTGGATCCACTGAAGACAAGCGTACACGCCGCACCCAATGACTTGCTCATAGCCAAGAAACTCCTCTAGAACGACCATCAAAACATGCTGAATAGAGATCGTAATCCCTGAATAGAATGCCCTCATAGTCGCCAGCTAAAAACCGGGTTTCCTGTGAACAACAAACATCAACCCCGAGCGCTGGAGATCATGAGTGAGTCTCACCCTCGAGACTCAGACCTCAGCCCCCAGGCATTCATACTTGCTAACCATAAAGCCATTGTGAAGGCTATAATTAGAGTTGGGGTCCTGGACAGAACATGGACGGGGAAAGGTTGACAGCCTCTCCCATAGATCCTTTGCTTGCGTCTCTTTGTGTCACGAAGGCAGATGTTTGAGGAGGCCACTCTGACATCCCAGGGGAATGTTAGTTTTAAAGCTCTGTACAGGAGGGGTGAACCAAAATTGGGACCCGTCCTACACAGAATTCTTTTGGCTTTCTCAAGACTTCCTTCCTTGCAGACGATCGGTGGAGACATTTTTATATTTTTTCTGCTTCCAAACAGCATGTCCCGCACACTTTGGCTGTCCCAGTCCCAGATCGAACCACCTTAAAGCAGGCGTTGCGCCTCTGGGAAGTTGGTGGGAATTTCAATGTCTTTCTCCTTGCATTTCTTCATTGCAAGGAGAATTTTCAACTTACTTATTCTATTGCCAAAGTTCTTGGCTCTTTCTTCTTAGTATGGGAAATTTTGCACACATCCTTGCCCAATAAATGAGGCGCTTTAGTTTGATTTTTCCTCGCCTCTCTGTCTTCTAAGGTGGGACTCCTATGCCTCTTCGCCGGCGGAGGTAATTTTCTTGGGGGAAGGACTGGGAGATGGTTGGGAGGGGATACGGAGGGGGCTGGGTTCCCTACTAAGAGGGGTGGTTTTCTGGGCGAGGGCTGAGCTGACTTGACTTTCTTTTCGATTTTTCTTTTATCCCGGGGAGGGATGAGACCGAATACAGTACCTGGGCGGGGTGGACGATGTGCCAGCTGTTTTTTTTGGTCCTCTGAGGGACGAAATGGGCGCTTCTCCAGCATATGCTTTAGCTGTTTATTTTGGGATTTTTTCGGCTACCCTGGGTCGTAGAAGGCCCTCTGAGGTCTTCAATTTAGGGGCCGACCGGGCCGAGAGGCGTCAACCCTTCTTGCTGGTGGAGGGAGTGGGGCTGTTTGTGCCTATGGTCTTAGGAGTTTCCGGAGGACCGAGGTTCCGCAGCTTGGCGCTTCCCCCTTGGCCCTACCAACAACCAGCCCTCCCCCTTTTTCCTTCTCCATGGCTGCGCTAGCAGTTGGCGAAAGGTTTTCCGGGGGGTGAGGGACTTTTTTATTCCCAACCGGGAACTAGCTCACCGGTCCTGGATGTTGGCATACCTACAGGCGGGACAGATGTAACAGAAGCGACCAGAGGATTTTGGTCTTGGTCTCGACTTCCAAGGCCTTCTCCATGGGCAGGAGGAGGAGGGTGACCGGATCTCCCGCGCACAGCTCCAGCGTTGCGAACGCATTGACCCTTTTGATGCAGCAGGCTCAGGCCCCCTACGTCAAGACGGACGGGGATGGTCTGGAAGGCGTGGCGGTCGATCGATAAATCGAACCATCCCCGAGTCAGGTCCTCGCAGGAGGCACGTAAAAATTTCGCCGAACTGCAGAAAAGTACGCAACAAGATGCTCCCCGACCCATTCAGGGAGGAACCTCATATACTGCTACCCTGGTCCTTCTTTTGCCTTCCGTACTCTGTGCGGAAGATGTAATCATCCGTTATTAGGTCTTCTCTGGCTGTTGCAGGCAACCAGTCACTCTGGTGTGGGTAGCAGCACGTCCCACGTGAAGGAAGCCCGCACCTTTCACTATCCTTAAGGGCTTTACAATCATGACCTCAGTGTTTGGATCATGGCGTCTTTCGATGCCGACAAATTTGCGCGTACGCTTCATCCCTGCAGACTGACACTATTCTTTTCAATCTTCTTTAATTCTTGGGGATCCTCCAAAGGCCCACCTTCTACGACAAGGTGTGCTGGCTCTTAACTTCTCTCCAAAAACTCTGCCAGATTGATCGTGCATTTCGGAGGGGACTTCCAACCACAGGGCGGTCCCAGGCCATCATCGTCATTCGTTTGTCTTGTTTGCCTTTTCTTCATCGATTTTCATCTTCATTTGATTGACTGTTATCGGCCATCTTTGATTTGGTCGAGTTCGCTAAGTTTTCATCCTTCATCTTTTGTAGGAAGGAGAAACGTCTCATCATTTTTATCTGGGAGTTTCAGCGCCAAGGAGGTCGAATAGGGGTTTTTCTTCTATAGACCGACTACTGTCGGCCATTTTGAAATTTTAAACTCAGCTCAGTTGTTTTTTTTTGTTTTTTTCCAAACTATTTAAAAGTATGGGAGGGTGGGAGAAAGCGGGAGCAAATGGAAAAAATTCACAAAGTAAACTTTTAAGGACAAGACTAACGGTTTTACAAGAATGAAAGCCCCGAAGGATTTAAGAAAATAATAACAAATCAGCCAATGACGGCAAGCAAAAATTACAAAAACTGGTAAATTAAAATGACGCTGTGGCTAAATAAGCTTCAAGAAAAAATTGCCTTAAAAGGTAGAGAACAGCCTCGTGAAGAGTTCGAAAAATCATATCAGTTAAACAAGACTATACAATAAACTAAACAAATTACAATTACACAAGGGAAAAAAATAAAACAAACAGAAAAACCAAGGGTAGCCTAAACGGCTACTCCGACAAAAGGAAAATAGGGGGAGGGGCTAAAATTAAGAATTTAAGCGGTTAAACTACACTTTTTAAAAATTAACAAAAAAAGACAACGATTAAACTTTACAAATGTACAATTAAATTAAATGCAAAAAAAATACAAAAACAAACAAACTAAAGAAAGCGAAAAGTCTCCTAACGGCGACTTCCGCAAAAGAAAAACTGGGGAGGGGCTGAAAAAGAAAAGTTACTGTGGAAGAAAGAATAAAAGTCAGCTAATTTTTCAAGATTCTTGGTCAAGAATGGACGATTCTATTAAAAAAGAATATAAATATGTACATGGACTAGACAGATACTGAAGAAGGAAAAACAAAAAATAGAATTCAAAACGACCGACCTAAATGAAAACAAATATGGCCGCCAAGCAGAAATAAGAATAACAAAACTAGAGAAGAATAAAAAGAAAAGATCAAAATAAATAAACGAAAAAAGAAAATAAAAAAAGAAAATAAAAATAAGACTTATCTATACAAAAAGGTCCTTTCTTTTTTAAAATGAAATTAATTTCAAATAAGTGATTAAAGTTTGTGTTTTTTTGATTCAGCACAAAAAGTCAGACACTCGCCAAAACAAGGTCTGGTACGTCTGAAATGACCACGCAAGTCAAAAGAACGACGCTGAACTCGTATTTATTTTCGTACGAATACAAAAAATGTGGCACAAGGCCGAAATTGGGGATTGGGGAAGGCTGGTCATCATCTGTCCTAGTTTAACTTAGCTATTCACTCTCGTCGACCCTGACACACTTACAATAACGGACACCATAATACCACATTTTTACTTACCATTCTTACCACGATCACCATAATACCTCTAACTGCTCTATGTTGTCCCTCTTAACTCCCATATTTACAATGTTCAGTGGAGGGGCATGGGCGAAAATAACAACATTAAAATATCCCCAGCCCAATGGTTTTATACAATGAATAAATGTATATTATTAAAAAACTAAATAAAATCGTATTAGTAATAAACCCCCACTACTCTATTATGGCTTTCATAAAATCCATTATCGGACGAAGAATAATGCGTGGCCGAAGAATGAGGGTGATGACGTTTATCGAAGTCGACGAGTTACTCACACAATCATCACGTTTAAGACTTTACCCATAACAAAAAACGAAAAGCACTCTTGAAAAGTAACGAAAGTCGCCACGCATCCACCGGGCTAACATTGTTGAACACATATAAGGTGGGAAGGGATGGGATTCATGAGAGCTAAGGGGACAAAAAGAAAAAGGGGCCAATGAGCAATCTTGACACCAGCTAAGTTAACATTAAATTAGAAGCAGGAATCAGATTTGCCTATTCTAACCTAACACAGGAAGGGGTGCACATGTTCTGCCCAGCACACCCAATATCTGATGCCTAACCAGCATCAAACAACCCTCAGGTCAGCACCTTTCACTCGACAAATCTGGCACCAACTCACCCACCTTTTGCCAAATTCAGATGGAGTGAGTCGTTTCCTTTCCGTCCTGATCTTGACTTTAAGCTGATGGCAAGAACAAGATCAGTTGGAAAAGATAAGAAGCTTCATCACATAGAAATTCCTTCTGTGCGTCGTCAAGTCATTCATATACAACACCTGAAAGTGAAGCAAAGAGCACTGGTGCTCAGCCTAGATAACGGAGGCACGGCATTATACAAACAGAACTCGCCTCAAGGACAAGGAGCTTTCCACGAAGGATACAAAACCATGAGATCTTCAAGAGGCTTACACAACAGGCAACAACACTGCAGTGGAAGAAGGCATGTTCCTTGGGTTTCCGTCGACAGCCCCCAACATACACTGAGTTGATTTTAAGTGTTAGGCCCGCTGCATGAAGCCTCTTGCCTACAGGGCCTTCGGATCATCAGCCAGTGAGTGATGCTATAAATAAGTTGGTGAGACATTTCAACCCAGGCTTCCAAGGCCATATCACAGACAGGCCTCCTGCTTGACAGTGCTGCTGAGACTCGCCGTTCGGTTCGTCTTTGAGCAGCCCCCCTAATAACACCCGATATATTTTCAGAGACAACGTTTGAGACGTTGGGAGGCATCATCAGCCCACGTAAGGAGAAACTGGAGGCCAGACCGACATTCTTTATGGGAACATTCACACAGGGTGCAATGGGCCTCCTCACTCCGACAGATGTACACTTCTCCAGGGTTGGAAAGTTTTGTGGATCTCTTGAACGAGGCACCATGTTCTCCGTCACACTTCAGCATACACATTCCGTCAGGAATCTGGTCGGGAGCGGTGTTGACGGATTATGCGCTGAGCATGCTTAGACCATACATCAGAGGATGAAGGTGACAGATCTCATGACACTGGCCAGGACTGCTTCTCCCCAGAAGGAAGGAACAAGGAGCACAATGATGATCCCAAGCAGATGGCACACGGGAGGAAGTACGGAAAGTCAGTGGGGAGAATCGGGTGGATGTGCAGGGGCTGGCTACTTCCGCCCTCCCCTTTGGGAAAGATTCCTCCAGGTCACAGACGAACTGCACCCTCGAGCCTTCTCTCGGACCTCCATTGGTCATTCTGGCAGGATCCAGGACCAAAGACCTCGGGGAATCTTGATCGGCCCGTCGTCAGGGAAGGATCTGGGAAGAAACTCCTTCCACGCACCCAATCGCAAGCCAAGCAGACTTATCGCGATTGATCTTGGCCCCTGTCACCGTCTCATGGCATCTGATTTTCTTCTTTGAGCTTAAAATTAGTCTCGGCTTGCTCATTTTAAAAACTGAAACTGTCCGTGGTGATGGGAGTGTACAGGGGCAGGTGGTGCCTTGGCTGGGAAATTCCCGCGAGGACCGAGTTCAGCTCAACTGCAGAGGGAAAGGTTCCAACGCAAGGAAACAGTACTAGCAAAGGTGAAAAGTGGACAACCTGACGAATGGGGAGCAGAGATGTAATGGCAGAAGGGCTCAGATCTGCCCATTCACTACCAAGCTGCACCAGGGATGCCATGATCGGATCAGGAGCGAAAGTACGACCGGAACCGGCGGCGGGGAGGACAGATTCCAGGAGGCGATGGTCAAACCCCTATCGAATGCCTTGGACTGATCCAATTGATCAGCGCGGCGGTGTCGGTTTTCTCGATGATCAGGCGTACCAAGTGGTTGTCCTGAATAGTTCCTGCCCTTCACAGCCTGATCTTAATAGGGCCAATCAGACTAGAGGGACAGCCGCTACAAGACGGTAAGATGCTGAAAATCTTTAGTCAGTATTTTAACATCGTTAAGAGGCCGATAATTATCTATGCCACCCACACACCGCTCTTGCTCTTGCGAAGCAGCAAATTTTTTGTTGAAGCGTCGAGGTATAGACCCCTGCTTCATCCAGTTGTTATAAACAAGAGCCAGCAGAGGAACAAGAACGGACGACTGCCTCAAGTACAGTTCGTAGGGAGACCATCCAATCCTGGAGTTTTGTCCCGGCCAACCAATTTCAGCGCATCCCAGATTTCCGACTCTGTTATGGGCCCCTCGCACCTAGCCGCTTCAGCCGCCGAGAGGCGGGGAAAGTCAGCCAAATAGGTGTCGAACTGAGCGAAACTCAGACCGGGCTCCCTGGTGGAAAGATCCTGGAAGTACAATCCCGAAAAGCTCCACATATACCCGTACCCGTAGTCTGGTACGACCATCCGGCAATGTGATGTCAGCGATATGCCGATTTGAGAAACGAGCGCACAGGCTTCCTCTGCACGCAATTCTGCGGCCATATTCGTTGCCTCAGAAGACATTCTTTTTAACCTAGCCCTAACTACCAGAGCAGTCCTTCTTGATAAGCAAGGAGGCCAGCTCGGCCTAGCTAAGGCTACGTCCCCACTATTACGGGATTTAACTGCCCGATCAACTTTTCTCTAACGTCGTTTGCGCCGCTTCAAATTAGCTAAAGTTGAGCCATTATAGTCGGCAACAAACGACCTAATTTTGAATTTAAGTGTGTCCCACCACTTATTCCCAACCACAGCCCCCGTCAGTTCCCGCTTTAGTGTTAGTAAGCTGGTGCTGGAAATCTTGGCTATCAGAATATGACGTTCAATTTCCAGTAGCCAGCCAACTTAACATGAGGCTTATCTAAGTTTACACAGACTACGGACGAACTGTGATCCGTGTAGAGCTATGGAATGGGGCTTGGACAACCTAAAGACCCCTGCGATGAAACTCTCTGAAACTGGAGGACTCGGTCAGATGAGCAGCGGCGCCGTGAATCCATTCTTACTATTAGTCCAAGTCCTTTTCTTCTCAGGGTGTTCGAACTTGGTGTTATCGACGAATCCGATCCTGTGGGAAGTTCCGAAGAATGATTTTCACATCGAGTTGTTGAATACTGATCTTTCTCATATCCGGGTCTTTCTGTCAGGGTCAAGAGTTATTCCAATCTTGCTAAAATTACCCGCCTCGATGTTCCAAAGAACGACTCGAGCTGCCAAGAAATAAAGCAGGACGCTCCCTATGGACATTGAGCGCATAAACCCCAATGAGCGAAAAGGACTTCTCGTATGAGTAATATCCAGCACAAATCCTGCCGCTGGATCCGCGAAGACAAGCACGTACTTGCCGCACCCAATGACTTGCTCACTAGCCAAGAAGCTCCTCTAGAACGACCATCAAGAGCATGCTGAATAGAGATCGTAATCCTAGACAGAATGCCCTCATGATCGCCAGCTAAAAACCGGGTTTCCTGTAGACAACAAACATCAACCACGAGAACATGGAGATCATGAGTGGGTCTCACCCTCCGAGACTCAGACGCTCGAGCCCAAGGCATTCATTACTTGTGCTCCATCAGAACCATTGTGAAGCATGTTAGAGTTGGGGTCACTGGACCAGGAACATGGACGGGGAAAGGATGCGGAAACAGCCTCTCCCATAGATCCTTTGCCCATCTCTTTGTCAATAGAGCCCAAATGCAGGAGAGGCCACCAACATCCCAGGGGAATGTTGGTTTTGAAAGGCTCTGTACAGGGAGGGGTGGACAAAATTGGGACCCGTCCTACACAGATTCTTTGGCTTTCTCCAAGACTTCCCCTTCCTTGCAGACGATCGGTGGAGACATTTTTATATTTTTCTCGCTCGTAGCATGTCCCACTGTGCCCCCGGGCTGTCCCAGTCCCAGATCGAACCATATGGCAGGGCGTTGCGCCTCTGGGAAGTTGGTGGGAATTTCAATGTCTTTCTCCTTTGGCATTTCTTCTTTGTGCAAGGAGAATTTTCTAACCATATTCTATTGGCAAAAGTTCTTGGCTCCTTCTTCTTGGGCATGGGAAACTTTGCACACATCCTTGCCCAATAAATGAGGCGCTTTGGTTGATTTTTCCTCGCCTCTCTGTCTTCTAAGGTGGGACTCCTATGCCTCTTCGCCGGCTTGAGTAATTTTTCTTGGGGAAGGACTGGGAGATGGTTGGGAGGGATACGGAAGGGGCTGGGTTCCCTACTAAGAGGGGTGATTTTTCTGGGCGAGGGCTGAGCTGACTTGACTTTCTTTTCGATTTTCTTTATCGGGAGAGGATGGGGCTTAGAGGAGACCGATGGGCAGGGTGGACGATGTTGCCAGCTGTTTTTGGTCTTCGGGGACGAAAGTGGGCTTCTCCAGCATATGCTTTAGCTGTTTTATTTTTGGAATTTTTCATCGCCCTGGGTCGTAAATATACTCAGGGTCTTCCAATTTAGGGGCCGACCAGGCCGAGGCATCGCCCTTCTTGCTGGTGGAGGAGTGGGGCTGTTTGTGCCTGTGGTCTTGGGTTTCTTCAGGGACCAGAGGTTCCGCAGCTTGGCGCTTCCACCTGGCCCTACCAACAGTAGCCATCCCCTTTTCCTTCTCCATGGCTGCACTGTGATTGTGAAGGTTTTCGAAGGGTGAAAGTTTTATTCCCAACCGGAGACCTGGCCTCTCGGTCCTGGATGTTAGCAGCTCTGGCACCCACTACAGGCGAGACAGATGTAACAGAAGCGGCCAAGGAGGTGCGGTCTTTTGGAGCCTGGCTAGAGCCCATTCTTATAGCCATCTGGACAGGAGGAAGGTGACCGATCTCTTTACCACCGCCTCTGGCGTGCCTGGCTTGTGTCTGCCTGATCCTCCAGTGACATCAGACCCCCTACGTCAGGACAGTTCAGGGATGGTCTGGAAGGCGTGGCGGTCGATCATTAAATCAAAAGACCATCCCCGGTCAGGTCCTCGCAGGAGGCATCTAAAATTTCGCCGAACTGCGAAAAGTACGCAACAAGATGCCCCCGATGACCTGAGGAGGAACCTCATATACTGCTACCTGGTCCTTCTTTGCCTTCGTACTCTGTGCGGAAGATGTAATCATCCGTTATTAGGTCTTCTCTGGCCATTTTCAGGCAATCCTCTCTATCTGGTGTGGGTAGCAGCACGTCCCACATGGCTTTGCACCTTTCACTATCCTTAAGGGCTTTTACCTCCTTTGACCTCAGTGTTTGGATCACTGCGTCTTTCGTGCTGCGACAAATTTTGCGCGTACGCTTGTCCGCTACGAATGACACTATTCTTTTTTCAATCTTCTTTAATTTCTTGGGGGATCCTCCAAAGACCCGCCTCTACGACAAGGTGTGCGTGGCTCTTAAGCTCTCTCCAAGAACTCTGCTGATTCGGTCGTGCATTTCGGAGGACTTCCAGCCACAGGGCGATTCCAGCCTCATCATCTTTCGTTGTCTTGTTTACCTTTTTCTTTATCATTTTCATCTTCATTTGATTGACCATTATCGGCCATCTTTGATTTGGTCGGTATAAGTTTTTCATCATTCTCTTTGTAGGAAGGAGGAAACGTCTCATCATTTTTATCTGGAGGTTTCTTCCAAGGAGGTCAATGAAGGTTTTTCTTTATAGACCGACTACTGTCGGCCATTTTTGAAATTTAAACTCAGCTCAGTTGTTTTTTTTTTTTTCCGACTATTTAAGTATGGGAGGGGTGGGAGGAAAGGCAGAACGAATGGAAAAAAAATTCGCAAAATTAAAAACTTTAGGACAAGATAACGGTTTTACCCAACAGGATAGGCCACGGTTAAGAATGACTCTGAATCGGCTAGCCAATAGGCAGCGAGCTGAAAATTCAAAAAAAAAATTAAAAACTAGCCTTTAACGGCCACAAATAAACTTCAAGAAAAAATTGCCTTAAAAGGCAAGAAACAGCCTCGTGAGAGGTTTAATAAACTATCAGTTAAACAATTTATACAATAAACTAAACAAATTACAATTACACAAGGGAAAAAATAAAACAAACAGAAAACCAAGGGTAGCCTAAACGGCTACTCCCGACAAAAATAGGGAGAGGGCTAAAATTAAATTTAAGCGGTTAAACTACACTTTACAAAAAGAATTAACAAAAAAAGACAACGATTAAACTTACAAATGTACAATTAAATTAAATGCAAAAAAAATACAAAAACAAACAAACAAAAAAGAAATGATCTCCCTAACGGCGACTTCCGTAAAGAAAACTGGGGAGGGGCTGAAAAAGAAAGTTACTGTGGAAGAAAAATAAAAATCAGCTAATTTTTCAGATTCTTGGTCAAAATGGACAGTTACTATTAGAAAAATATAAATATGGCACTTAAGGCCAAACAATTCACTGAAAAGGAAAAAGAAACAAAAAATAAATTCAAAACGGCCGACCTAAATAAAAACAAATATATTATTAAAAATACGAAAATAAACAACAAAAAAGCTAGAAGAATAAAAAGGAAAAGATCAAAATAAATAAACGAAAAAGAAAATAAAGAAAATAAAAATAAACTTATCTATACAAAAAGAGTCCTTTTCTTTTTAAATGAAGTAATTTCAAATAAGTGATTAAAGTTTGTGTTTTTTTTTTGATTCCAACAAGAATGGAGCTTATATAAAACAAGGTCTGGTACGTCTGAAATGACCACGCAAGTCAAAAAAAGAACGACGCTGAACTCGTATTTATTTTTGTACGAATACAAAAAATGTGGCACAAGGCCGAAATTGGGGATGGGGAAGGCTGGTCATCATCTGTCCTAATTTAACTTAGCTAATCACTTTCGTCGACCCTGACACACTTACAATAACCCGGACACCATAATACCACATTTTTACTTACCATTCTTACCACGATCACCATAATACCTCTGCTGCTCTATGTTGTCCTACTTAACTCCCATATTTACAATGTTCAGTGGAGGGCATGGGCAGAAAATAACAACATTAAAATATCCCCAATGGTTTTATACAATGAATAAATGATATATACAAAAACTAAATAAAATCGTATTAGTAATAAAAGCCCCCACTACTCTAATATTGTGACAGCAAATCATATACTCCGGACGAAAAAAAATAATGCAGCCAGTAAGATATGACGACTACATTTATCCAGTCAGCAGTTACTCACTGATACTCCACATTTAAACATGGCAAGCAAACACTCTTGAAAAATAACGAAAGTCGCCACGTCCACCGGAGAGCTAACATTGTTGAGCACCTAAAGGTGGGAAGGGATAGAGTTAAAACTGAAAAGCTGGGGACAAAAGAAAAAAGGGCCAATGAGCAATCGCCAACACATTCAAGTTAACATTAAATTAGAAACAGAAAATCAAAATTTACCACATTCAACCTATTTTGCGGAAGGGGTGTACATGTTCCTGCCACTTTTAATATCCCTGATACCTAACCAGCATCAAGCACTCAAGTCCTTTCACTCGACAGAATCGCTGGGAACTCACCACCTTTTGCCAAATTCAGATGGAGTGAGTCGTTTTCCTTCCGTCTGATCTTGACTTTAGCTGATGCTTAAAGAACAAGATCAATTTAAGTGATAAACTTCTCATCTGTAGAATTCCTTCTGTCGCGTCGTCCAAATGGAGTTAGCATGGCACCTAGTGATAACAAAGAGCACTGAGTACTCTAGCCTAGATAACGGAGGCACGACATTGCTACAAACAGAACTAGCCTCAGGACAAGGGCTTTCCACGAAGGATACGAACTATGAGATCTTCAAAGAAACACCTTACGGAGCAACAACATGGTGGAAGGCATGTTCGACGGTTTCCGTCGACGGCCCAACGCACCAGGTTGATTTTGGTATTAGGCCACTACGCAAAGCCTCTTTCACAGAGGCCTTCGGATCATCAGCCAGGTGATGCCCTCATCGTTAGTGAGACATTTCAACCCAGGCGCCCAAGGCCGCCTTGGAGCGAGCCTCCTGTTTCGTAGCCCGAGCTCGCCCGGTGGATTTCTGCGACGACACTAACTAACACCCGATATAATGCCCCTGAAGACAACGCTTGGGCGTTGGAAAACGTCGCCCGTAAGAGAGCACGGAGAGGCAAAACGACGTGCCTCGAGAGCATTTCGCCACGAGGAGTACGGCCGGCCTCCACTCCTCCGACAAATACCCACTTCTCAAGGATGGAAAGTTTTACTGGACGTCCTCTTGAACGAGGCCGCTGTTCTCATCCGCCAGCATACCCATTCGATCCGAATCTAATGCCCGAAGCGATAACGGTGACGGATCTCAACGCTAAACGTACCCAACGGGCCGCCCTCAGAAGGATGAAGGTGACAGATCTGCCCGACGCACCTTGGGAGACTTTCCTTCTCCCCAAAGGAAGGAGAACAAGAGCTGTATTAGTCCCAAACGAATGGCACACGGGAGAGGAAGTACGGAAAGTCGGTAAAGGAGAATCGGGTAGATGTGCGAGGCACATACTTCCGCCCTCCCCTTTAAGGAAAGATTCCTCCGAGTCCACAGACGAACTGCGCCCTCGGCCTTCTCTCGAACCTCCGACCAATTCATTTCCAACTGGAGATCAGGACCGAAAAAGACGCCGAGAATCTTGATCGGCCCGTCCGTCCAGAGGAAAGGTCCGGGAAGAGAAACTCCCTTCCACGCACCCAATCGCAAGCCAACAGACTTATCGCGATTGATCTTGGCCCCTGTCACCGTCTCATAGCATCTGATTTCTTTGCTGACTTCGTCAATCTCGGCTTTGCTCGACACAAAAACCGAAACGTCGTCAGCATAGGCGGAGTACCTGGCCGAGGTGGTAGCACCAGGTAGGGAAATTCCGCGAAGGACCGGATTCGCCTTTAACTTGCGAAGGAAAGGTTCCAACGCAAGAACGTACAGCAAGGGCGAAAGTGGACAACCTTGACGAATGGAGCGAGATAATGTGAAGGGCTTCGATCTTACCCCATTCACTTCCACCAGCGCACCGGGGGACTCATACAGCAGTCGGATCCAGGAGCGAAAGTACGGCCCGAAACCGGCGGCGGAAAGGACAGATTCCAAGAAGCGATGGTCAACCCTATCGAATGCCTTGGACTGATCCAAATTGATCAGCGCGGCTTCGGTGTCGGTTTTCTCGATGATCAGGCGTACCAAATGAAGGTTGTCCTGAATAGTCCTGCCCTTCACAGCACAAGTCTGCTCGGGGCCAATCAGACTAGAGAGGACAGCCTGCAAACGGCCGGCCAAGATCCTGGCAAAAATCTTTAAGTCAGTATTTAACATCGTTAAAGGCCGATAATTATCTATGCCACCCCCACCGCTCTTGCTCTTGCGAAGCAACTTGATTACACCCCTGGTGAAGCGTCGAGGTATAGACCCCTGCTTCATCCAGTTGTTATAAACAAGAGCCAGCAGAGGAACAAGAACGGACGACTGCCTCAAGTACAGTTCGTAGGGAAGACCATCCAATCCTGGAGTTTTGTCCCGGCCAACCAATTTCAGCGCATCCCAGATTTCCGACTCTGTTATGGGCCCCTCGCACCTAGCCGCTTCAGCCGCCGAGAGGCGGGGAAAGTCAGCCAAATAGGTGTCGAACTGAGCAGAGCTCAGACCGGGCTCCCTGGTGAAAAGATCCTGGAAGTAATCCCGAAAAGCTCCACATATACCCACGTCTGTAGTCACGGTACGACCATCCGGCAATGTGATGTCCTTGATATGCCGATTGGCTGCTTGCCTAGCTTCCTCTGCACGCAATTCTGCGGCCATATTCGTTGCCTCAGAAGACATTCTTTTTAACCTAGCCCTAACTACCAGAGCTTGATCCTTCTTGATAAGCAAGGAGGCCAGCTCGGCCCTAGCTAAGGCTACGTCCCCACTATTACGGGATTTAACTGCCCGATCAACTTTTTTCTCTAACGTCGTTTGCGCCGCTAAATTAGCTAAGTTGAGCCGACGGCTATAGTCGGCAGCAAACGACCTAATTTTGGATTTAAGTGTGTCCCACCACTTATTCCCAACCACAGCCCCCGTCAGTTCCCGCTTTAGTGTTAGTAAAAGCTGGTGCTGGAAATCTTGGCTATCAAATAATGACGCGTTCAATTTCCAGTAGCCAGCCAACTTAACCTTAGGCTTATCTAAGTTTACACGAACCCGGACGAGCCTATGATCCGTGTAAACTATGGAATGGAAACTTGGACAATCTAAGAGCCCTACGTCGACTCTCCTAACTAGGACTCGGTCGAGGTAGCTTGCGCGTACCTTCGAATCCGAGCTGCCCCTATTAGTCCAAGTCCACACTACCTCCCGGGGGTGTTCATTTCGGTATTTATCGACAAGATCATTCCTGTCGAGAAATTCCCGAAATGGTTTCACATCCGGGTTGTTAGTACCCGATCTTTCTCCTATCCGATCTTTCTCAGGGTCAAGGACGGCATTCCAATCCCCCGCTAAAATTACCCGCCTCGATGTTCCAAAGAACGACTCGAGCTGCCGAAACAAAGCAGGACGCTCCCTATGGACATTGGGCGCATAAACCCCAATGAGCCGAAAAGACTTCTCCTTTATGGTAATATCCAGCACACAAATCCTGCCCGCTGGATCCGCGAAGACAAGCGTACACGCCGCACCCAATGACTTGCTCACTAGCCAAGAAACTCCTCTAGAACGACCATCAAAACATGCTGAATAGAGATCGTAATCCCTAGACAGAATGCCCTCATAGTCGCCAGCTAAAAACCGGGTTTCCTGTAGACAACAAACATCAACCCCGAGGCGCTGGAGATCATGAGTGAGTCTCACCCTCCGAGACTCAGACCTCAGCCCCCGGGCATTCATACTTGCTAACCATAAAGCCATTGTGAAGCATAATTAGAGTTGGGGTCCTGGACAGAACATGGACGGGGAAAGGATGCCGACAGCCTCTCCCATAGATCCTTTGCCCATCTCTTTGTCAATAGAGCCGTCACGGGAGAGGCCACCAACATCCCAGGGGAATGTTAGTTTTAAAGCTCTGTACAGGGAGGGGTGAACCAAAATTGGGACCCGTCCTACACAGAATTCTTTGGCTTTCTCCAAGACTTCCCCTTCCTTGCAGACGATCGGTGGAGACATTTTTATATTTTTTTCTGCTTCCAACAGCATGTCCCACACTTTGGCTGTCCCAGTCCCAGATCGAACCACTGTAAGCAGGCGTTGCGCCTCTGGGAAGTTGGTGGGAATTTCAATGTCTTTCTCCTTGCATTTCTTCATTGCAAGGAGAATTTTTAACTTACTTATTCTATTGCCAAAGTTCTTGGCTCTTTCTTCTTGGGCATGGGAAACTTTGCACACATCCTTGCCCAATAAATGAGGCGCTTTGGTTGATTTTTTCCTCGCCTCTCTGTCTTCTAAGGTGGGACTCCTATGCCTCTTCGCCGGCGGAGGTAATTTTTTCTTGGGGGAAGGACTGGGAGATGGTTGGGAGGGGATACGGAAAGGGCTGGGTTCCCTACTAAGAGGGGTGATTTTTCTGGGCGAGGGCTGAGCTGACTTGACTTTCTTTTCGATTTTCTTTTTATCGGGAGAGGATGGGGCAGAGGCCGATGGGCGGGGTGGACGATGTGCCAGCTGTTTTTGGTCCTCTGAGGGACGAAATGGGCGCTTCTCCAGCATATGCTTTAGCTGTTTTATTTTTTGGAATTTTTCATACCCCACCTGGGTCGTAAAAGCCCTCCTGAGTCTTCAATTTAGGGGCCGACCAGGCCGAGCGTCGCCCTTCTTGCTGGTGGAGGGAGTGGGGCTGTTTGTGCCTATGGTCTTAGGAGTTTCCGGGGACCGAGGTTCCGCAGCTTGGCGCTTCCCCCTGGCCCTACCAGCAACCAGCCACTCCCCCTTTTCCTTCTCCATGGCTTTCTGCACTAGCAGTTGGCGAAGGTTTTCCGGGGGGTGAGGGAACTTTATTCCCAACCGGGGGAACTACGCTCACCGGTCCTGGATGTTCATGCCCACTACAGGCGAGACAGATGTAACAGAAGCGGCCAGAGGGGGATTTTGGTCTTTTGGAGCCTGGCTTCCAAGAGCCTTCTTCTCTGGGCAGGAGGAGGAGGAGAGGTGACCAGTCTCCCCACACCTCCAGCATTTTGGCCACGGCCGGCATGCGGTCTCGCTTAGCTCAGGCCCCCTACGTCAAGACAGTTGGGGATGGTCTGGAAGGCGTGGCGGTCGATCATTAAATCAAAAGACCATCCCCCGGTCAGGTCCTCGCAGGAGGCATCTAAAATTTCGCCGAACTGCGAAAAGTACGCAACAGATGCTCCGATGACCTGAGGAGGAACTCATATACTGCTACCCTGGTCCTTCTTTTGCCTTCGTACTCTGTGCGGAAGATGTAATCATCCGTTATTAGGTCTTCTCTGGCTATTTTCAGGCAATCTCCTCTGGTGTGGGTAGCAGCACGTCCCACATGAAGAAGCGCACCTTTTCACTGTCGCCAAGGGCTTTGCCTCCTTTGACCTCAGTGTTTGGATCACTGCGTCTTTCGTGCTGCGACAAAATTTTTGCGCGTGTACGCTTGTCCACCACGAAGACTGACACTATTCTTTTTCCAATCTTCTTTAATTCTTGGGGATCCTCCAAGAGCCCACCTTCTACGACAAGGTGTGCGTAGCTCTTGACTCTCTCCAGAGAACTCTTTCAGATTGATCGTGCATTTCGGAGGGGACTTCCAGCCACAGGGCGTTCCCCGGCCTCATCATCTTTCGTTGTCTTGTTTACCTTTTTTTCTTTATCATTTTCATCTTCATTTGATTGACCATTATCGGCCATCTTTGATTTGGTCGGTATAAGTTTTTCATCCTTCTCTTTTGTAGGAAGGGGAGAAACGTCTCATCATTTTTATCTGGAGGTTTCTTCCAAGGGGGTCGAATGAGAGTTTTTTCTTTATAGACCGACTACTGTCGGCCATTTTGAAATTTTAAACTCAGCTCAGTTGTTTTTGTTTTTTTCAAACTATTTAAAAGTATGGGAGAATTGGGAGAAAGCGGGAGCAAAATGGAAAAAAAAAAAAAAAAAAAAAAAAAAAATTCACAAAGTAAACTATTAAGGACAAGATAACGGTTTTACCACAAGAATAAGCCCCGAAGGATTTAAGAAAATAATAACAAATCAGCCAATGACGGCAAACAAAAATTACAAAAACTGGTAAATTAAAAACTAGCCTTTAACGGCCACAAATAAACTTCAAGAAAAAATTGCCTTAAAAGGCAAGAAACAGCCTCGTGAGAGGTTTAATAAACTATCAGTTAAACAAATTTATACAATAAACTAAACAAATTACAATTACACAAGGGAAAAAAAAAAAAAAAAAAAAAAAAAAAAAAAAAAAAAACAAACAGAAAAACCAAGGGTAGCCTAAACGGCTACTCCCGACAAGGAAAATAGGGGGAGGGGCTAAAATTAAATTTAAGCGGTTAAACTACACTTTACAAAAAGAATTAACAAAAAAAGACAACGATTAAACTTTACAAATGTACAATTAAATTAAATGCAAAAAAAATACAAAAACAAACAAACAAAAAGAAAGCGAAAAGTCTCCTAACGGCGACTTCCGCAAAAGAAAAACTGGGGAGGGGCTGAAAAAAAGAAAAGTTACTGTGGAAGAAAAATAAAAATCAGCTAATTTTTCAGATTCTTGGTCAAAATGGACAGTTACTATTAAAAAAATATAAATATGGCACTTAAGGCCAAACAGATACTGAAAAAGAAGGAAAAAGAAACAAAAAATAAATTCAAAACGGCCGACCTAAATAAAAACAAATATGGCCGCCAAAAATACGAAAATAAACAACAAAAAAGCTAGAAGAATAAAAAAGAAAAGATCAAAATAAATAAACGAAAAAGAAAATAAAGAAAATAAAAATAAACTTATCTATACAAAAAGGTCCTTTCTTTTTAAAATGAAGTAATTTCAAATAAGTGATTAAAGTTTGTGTTTTTTTTTTGATTCCAACAAAAGTCAGACACTCGCCAAAACAAGGTCTGGTACGTCTGAAATGACCACGCAAGTCAAAAAAAGAACGACGCTGAACTCGTATTTATTTTCGTACGAATACAAAAAATGTGGCACAAGGCCGAAATTGGGGATGGGGAAGGCTGGTCATCAATTGTCCTAGCTGTCTTAGCTATTCACTTTCGTCGACCCTGACACACTTACAATAACCCGGACACCATAATACCACATTTTTACTTACCATTCTTACCACGATCACCATAATACCTCTGCTGCTCTATGTTGTCCTACTTAACTCCCATATTTACAATGTTCAGTGGAGGGCATGGGCAGAAAATAACAACATTAAAAATATCCCCAATGGTTTTATACAATGAATAAATAATATATACAAAAAACTAAATAAAAATCGTATTAGTAATAAAAGCCTCACTCACTTAATATTGTGACAGCAAAATCACTTCTCCGGACGAAAATAATGCGGCTAAAGAATATGAACACTACATTACTCCATCTAGCAGCTACTCAACACCAGCCTTCCTTCATTTAAACACCATAACAAAAACGAAAAGCACTCTTGAAAAATAACGAAAGTCGCCACGCATCCACCGGAGAACTAACATTGTTGAACACCTAAAGTGGGAAGGGATGGGGGATTAAAATAAAGGAAAACTGGGGACAAAAAGAAAAAGGCCAATGAGCAATCATAACCTAGCTAAGTTAACATTAAATTAGAAACAGAAAATCAAAATTTACCTATTCTAACCTAACACGGAAGGGGTGCACATGTTCTGCCCAGCACACCCAATATCCTGATGCCTAACCAGCATCAACAACCACTCCAGGTCAGCACCTTCACTGACAGAATCGCGCAAGACTCACCCACCTTTGCCAAATTCAGATGGAGTGAGTCGTTTCCTTTTCCGTCCTGATCTTGACTTTAAGCTGATGCTTAAAGAACAAGATCAGTTGGGAAGAGGTAAACTTCTCATCACCATAGAATTCCTTCTGTCGCGTCGTCCAAATCACGATTCGCATGTTTGACCTAGTAAGCAAAAGAGCACATAGTGCTCAGCCCTAGATAACGGAGTGTCGACATTGCTACAAACAGAACTAGCCCTAAATAATAAAGAACTTTCCACGAAGGATACGAACCATGAGATCTTCAAGAAACTTACACACCAAGAAAGCAAACAACATTGTAGTGGAAGAAGGCATGCCTGACGGTTTCCGTCGACAGCCCACAACGCACGCAGGTTGATTTTGGTGTTAGGCCCGCTGCATGAAGCCTCTTGCCTACCCAGAGGCCTTCCCGGATCATCAGCCAGGTGAGTGATGCCTCATCGTTAGTGAGACATTTCAACCCAGGCGCCCAAGGCCATATGGAGCGAGCTCTGTCAGGCCCGAGCTCGCCAATTAGTTCATCTTGAACGGCCCCCCAATCTAACACCCGATATAATGCCTTAAGAGACAACGCTTGGGCGTTGGAGAGGCCATCCGTAGCCCGTAAGAGAAACCGGAGGAGCCAAACGACATTCTTTATAGAAGGAGCATTCGCCACGAGGAGTACGGCCGGCCTCCTCCTCCGACAAATGCACACTTCTCAAGGATGGAAAGATTTTATGGACGTCCTCTTGAACGAGGCCGCTGTTCTCATCCGCTAGCATACACATTCGATCCAGGAATCTAATGCGAAGCGTGTGTTGACGGATCTCAACGCTAGGCATGCCCAGACCGCCCTCAGAAGGATGAAGGTGACAGATCTCGCGACGCACCTTGGGAGACTTGCCTTCTCCCCAAAGGAAGGAGAACAAGAGCTGTATTAGTCCCAAACGAATGGCACACGGGAGAGGAAGTACGGAAAGTCGGTAAAGGAGAATCGGGTAGATGTGAGGGCACATATTCCGCCCTCCCCTTTAAGGAAAGATTCCTCCGAGTCCACAGACGAACTGCGCCCTCGGCCTTCTCTCGAACCTCCGACCAATTCATTTCCAACTGGAGATCAGGACCGAAAAAGACGCCGAGAATCTTGATCGGCCCGTCCGTCCAGAGGAAAGGTCCGGGAAGAGAAACTCCCTTCCACGCACCCAATCGCAAGCCAACAGACTTATCGCGATTGATCTTGGCCCCTGTCACCGTCTCATAGCATCTGATTTCTTTGCTGACTTCGTCAATCTCGGCTTTGCTCGACACAAAAACCGAAACGTCGTCAGCATAGGCGGAGTACCTGGCCGAGGTGGTAGCACCAGGCACGGAAATTCCGCGAAGGACCGGATTCGCCTGTAACTTGCGAAGGAAAGGTTCCAACGCAAGAACGTACAGCAAGGGCGAAAGTGGACAACCTTGACGAATGGAGCGAGATAATGTGAAGGGCTTCGATCTTACCCCATTCACTTCCACCAGCGCACCGGGGGACTCATACAGCAGTCGGATCCAGGAGCGAAAGTACGGCCCGAAACCGGCGGCGGAAAGGACAGATTCCAAGAAGCGATGGTCAACCCTATCGAATGCCTTGGACTGATCCAAATTGATCAGCGCGGCTTCGGTGTCGGTTTTCTCGATGATCAGGCGTACCAAATGAAGGTTGTCCTGAATAGTCCTGCCCTTCACAGCACAAGTCTGCTCGGGGCCAATCAGACTAGAGAGGACAGCCTGCAAACGGCCGGCCAAGATCCTGGCAAAAATCTTTAAGTCAGTATTTAACATCGTTAAAGGCCGATAATTATCTATGCCACCCCCACCGCTCTTGCTCTTGCGAAGCAACTTGATTACACCCCTGGTGAAGCGTCGAGGTATAGACCCCTGCTTCATCCAGTTGTTATAAACAAGAGCCAGCAGAGGAACAAGAACGGACGACTGCCTCAAGTACAGTTCGTAGGGAAGACCATCCAATCCTGGAGTTTTGTCCCGGCCAACCAATTTCAGCGCATCCCAGATTTCCGACCCTGTTATGGGCCCCTCGCACCTAGCCGCTTCAGCCGCCGAGAGGCGGGGAAAGTCAGCCAAATAGGTGTCGAACTGAGCAGAGCTCAGACCGGGCTCCCTGGTGAAAAGATCCTGGAAGTAATCCCGAAAAGCTCCACATATACCCACGTCTGTAGTCACGGTACGACCATCCGGCAATGTGATGTCCTTGATATGCCGATTGGCTGCTTGCCTAGCTTCCTCTGCACGCAATTCTGCGGCCATATTCGTTGCCTCAGAAGACATTCTTTTTAACCTAGCCCTAACTACCAGAGCTTGATCCTTCTTGATAAGCAAGGAGGCCAGCTCGGCCCTAGCTAAGGCTACGTCCCCACTATTACGGGATTTAACTGCCCGATCAACTTTTTTCTCTAACGTCGTTTGCGCCGCTAAATTAGCTAAGTTGAGCCGACGGCTATAGTCGGCAGCAAACGACCTAATTTTGGATTTAAGTGTGTCCCACCACTTATTCCCAACCACAGCCCCCGTCAGTTCCCGCTTTAGTGTTAGTAAAAGCTGGTGCTGGAAATCTTGGCTATCAAATAATGACGCGTTCAATTTCCAGTAGCCAGCCAACTTAACCTTAGGCTTATCTAAGTTTACACGAACCCGGACGAGCCTATGATCCGTGTAAACTATGGAATGGAAACTTGGACAACCTAAGAGCCCTACGTCGACTCTCCTAACTAGGACTCGGTCGAGGTAGCTTGCGCGTACCTTCGAATCCGAGCTGCCCCTATTAGTCCAAGTCCACACTACCTCCCGGGGGTGTTCATTTCGGTATTTATCGACAAGATCATTCCTGTCGAGAAATTCCCGAAATGGTTTCACATCCGGGTTGTTAGTACCCGATCTTTCTCCTATCCGATCTTTCTCAGGGTCAAGGACGGCATTCCAATCCCCCGCTAAAATTACCCGCCTCGATGTTCCAAAGAACGACTCGAGCTGCCGAAACAAAGCAGGACGCTCCCTATGGACATTGGGCGCATAAACCCCAATGAGCCGAAAAGACTTCTCCTTTATGGTAATATCCAGCACACAAATCCTGCCCGCTGGATCCGCGAAGACAAGCGTACACGCCGCACCCAAAGACTTGCTCACTAGCCAAGAAACTCCTCTAGAACGACCATCAAAACATGCTGAATAGAGATCGTAATCCCTAGACAGAATGCCCTCATAGTCGCCAGCTAAAAACCGGGTTTCCTGTAGACAACAAACATCAACCCCGAGGCGCTGGAGATCATGAGTGAGTCTCACCCTCCGAGACTCAGACCTCAGCCCCCGGGCATTCATACTTGCTAACCAGAGAGCCATTATCAGTCCGATTAGGGTTGAGGAACTGTTCCGAACATGTCCGGTGACAGGACACCGACAGCCCGTCCCATTGAGCCGAGACCCATTTCACTTTTAATAGTGCCATCATGGGACAGGCCGCCAATGTCCAGGGGAAACGTTAGTTTTAACGCTCTGTAAAGGGAGGGGTGAACATAAACCGGGGTCCTCCCAGAACAAAACTGCTGCAAATTTGCCTTGTCCTCCTCATGGAAGTAAGAAAGGGGAGGGTTCATAGCAAACGAATCATTTGCCTCCCCTAACATAGTCCATATTTGCCGAGTTCCAGTTCCCGACCGCACGACCGTCAGGATCCTCTTTGCATTAGGGAAGTTGCGCGGGTCTTCTATATCCTTGTCGTGTAATTTTTGAAAACGAAGTAGCGGTTTTAGACGCTTTGAGTGGCTCAGAGCCCTTTGAGCAGTCTCCTCGGAAACTCTACATACGTCCTCCCCAAGGTTGAAGGGAGGTTTCATTTTCTTCCTTTTTTCCTCTCCACTGGCCGCCTCAGGGCTTCTCTGTCTCTTACTTTTGTGAGGAGAGAGAGAGGGAGTAGGTGTTGGGGTGGGAGTGGGCGAGTCATCAGGAGAAGCAGGAGTAGAAGGGACACGAGAAGGGACTGGGGATTGATATTTCAAGGTGGTCATTTTGGACGGGGAAGTGGTCAGAGACTTTGTCATGGGCGGAGGGGCTATGGTTTTTTTCCGGGAGGGGGAGGAAGGGGCGGAAACGGAAGAGTGTGAAGTTGCTGGTTTTGATGGTTTCTTATTTTCCAGCTCTTTCTTAAGTTTCCTAAGCTGAACAATTTTGTCCCAGTTGGGTTCGGCCTTCTTTTGCATCTCGTTCAATGGCCTGTCCTGATGGACCGCCGGGACGTCGCCCTTAAAGCTGCTAGAGGGAGTGGGACTGTCGGTGTCATCCCTAGGAGATTCAGGGGACTGAGGCACCGCTGCTCGGATCTTCCCTTTGCCTCTAGCAACGACATGCCATACTCCCTCATCCTTGTCCTTAACCACACTTGCGGCAGGCTTCGGAATTTGGGAGGATGGGGGCCGAGACCCACCCGGTGTTTGTGAGACACCGGACCGTGCCGCTGCTAGGCCCATTACAGGCGTTGCGGAACTACGGTTGTCAGGCTTAGGGGTATTCTGGTCGCCAGCGGCCGGATCACCAGAGGCCTTCTTCTCTGGGCAGGAAGAGGACAGGTGACCAGTCTGCCCGCACTTCCAGCAAGTTGGTTTTCGGCCAGTCACTATGACCGGCATTTTCCGGCCGCAGTAATCCAAGCAGTTGGGGATGGACTCGAAGGCTTCTCGATCGATCATGATGTCAAAAGTCCATCCCCCGATCAGGTTGTCGGAAGCGGCTGCGAGTATTTGGCCATACTTTTTTAAATACGATGCCAGATGTTCGCCGGCAACCTGAGGAGGCACCTCGTATACTGCTACCGTGGTCCTCCTTCGGCCTTCATATTCTGTTCTCAAGATAAGGTCATTAATAATTAGTTCTCTACTGACGACTTCCAAACAATCTTCCGGTGTGGGCAGCAGTACGTCCCACATGAAAAAGCCAGGTCCTTTAATTACTCTTTGGGGCTTAACCCCTAGGGATACCAGTGATCGGATCACTGTGTCTTTCGTGGAGCGACAAATTTTGCGCGAACGCTTGTCCACCACGAAGACCGACACCATTCTCTTTTCAAACTTTTGTAGTTCCTGGGGGTTTTCCAAAAGTCCGTCATCTTTCAAAAGATGGTCGAAACCTTTAGATCTCTCCAGAAACTCCGCAATGTTTATAATGCAACTAGGTGGGGACTTCCAGCAATCGGGCAACTCCCCGGCCTTAGCATCTTTATTGTTGTCTTTGGCATTTCTAGTCTTTTCGTCTGTAGCAATCTTTTGGCCCTTCTCGGCCACCGTATTTTTCGTCTTACTATTAGTATCATTTAGAGGGGGGTAGGCCTCTTTATTTTTGTCAGGCGGGCCCTTCCCGGGCGGATCAAAAATTAATTTTTTCTTAACAGACCGACTTGAGTCGGCCATTTTCGTATTTGCTTGTCACTAAATATTTTTCCTCCGTAAATAATAAGAGAATGGAGCGGGGTAGGAAAAATGGTGGGGGGGGGCGAGAAAAAAAAAAAAAAAAAAAAAAAAAAAAGGAGGGGCTCTCCTCACAAAGTAATAACAAGAACAATAATAATTACAAAATTAGCCTATAACGGCAAAGAATAGAAATAACAAAAGGCTTAGTAAAAACTTGCCTTTAACGGTGAAATTAAACTCTTACAAATATAAGAGAAGAAAAAGCCTTAAATGGTAAAAAATAAGCCTCTTGAGAGGTTAAAAAAAATAAAAACAAAAATAAACTTTACAAATTACGATAAACTAAATACACAAAGAAATTTAAAGAAAATAAAACAAACAGAAAAACGAAGAGTTGCCTAAACGGCTACTCCCGACAAGGAAAATAGAGGGAGGGGCTAAAATTAAAATAAACGGTTTAACTAAACTTTTACGAAAAATAAAAGAATTAACAAAAATAAATTTGAACAAGGAATAAACTTTACAAATTTACAATTGAATCAAATGCACAAAGAAACAAAAAACAAATAACAACAAAAAGAAAGCGAAAAGTCTCCTAACGGCGACTTCCGCAAAAGAAAAACTGGGGAGGGGCTGAAAAAAAAGAAAAGTTAAAGTGGAAGAAAAATAAAAATCAGTTAATTTTTCAGCTTCTTGGTCAAAATGGACAGTTACTATTAAAAAAAAATATAAATATGGCACTTAAGGCCAAACAGATACTGAAAAGAAAGAAAAAGAAACAAAAAATAAATTCAAAACGGCCGACCTAAATAAAAACAAATATGGCCGCCAAAAATACGAAAATAAACAACAAAAAAGCTAGAAGAATAAAAAGAAAAGATCAAAATAAATAAACGAAAAAGAAAATAAAGAAAATAAAAATAAACTTATCTATACAAAAAGGTCCTTTCTTTTTAAAATGAAGTAATTTCAAATAAGTGATTAAAGTTTGTGTTTTTTTTTTGATTCCAACAAAAGTCAGACACTCGCCAAAACAAGGTCTGGTACGTCTGAAATGACCACGCAAGTCAAAAAAAGAACGACGCTGAACTCGTATTTATTTTCGTACGAATACAAAAAATGTGGCACAAGGCCGAAATTGGGGATGGGGAAGGCTGGTCATCATCTGTCCTAGTTTAACTTAGCTATTCACTCTCGTCGACCCTGACACACTTACAATAACCCGGACACCATAATACCACATTTTTACTTACCATTCTTACCACGATCACCATAATACCTCTGCTGCTCTATGTTGTCCTACTTAACTCCCATATTTACAATGTTCAGTGGAGGGCATGGGCAGAAAATAACAACATTAAAATATCCCCAATGGTTTTATACAATGAATAAATAATATATACAAAAAACTAAATAAAATCGTATTAGTAATAAAAGCCCCCCACTACTCTAATATTGTGACAGCAAAATCACTTCTCCGGACGAAAAATAATGCGTGGCTTAAAGAATATGATGACTACATTTATCCAATCAGCAGTTACTCACACAATCACTCACACATTTAAACACCATAACAAAAAACGAAAAGCACTCTTGAAAAATAACGAAAGTCGCCACGCATCCACCGGAGAACTAACATTGTTGAACACCTAAAGTGGGAAGGGATGGGGGATTAAAACTAAAGGAAAACTGGGGACAAAAAGAAAAAGGGGCCAATGAGCAATCATAACCTAGCTAAGTTAACATTAAATTAGAAACAGAAAATCAAAATTTACCTATTCTAACCTAACACGGAAGGGGTGCACATGTTCTGCCCAGCACACCCAATATCCTGATGCCTAACCAGCATCAAACAACCACTCCAGGTCAGCACCTTTCACTCGACAGAATCGCGCAAGACTCACCCACCTTTTGCCAAATTCAGATGGAGTGAGTCGTTTCCTTTCCGTCCTGATCTTGACTTTAAGCTGATGCTTAAAGAACAAGATCAGTTGGGAAGAGGTAAACTTCTCATCACCATAGAATTCCTTCTGTCGCGTCGTCCAAATCACGATTCGCATAACACCTAGTAAGCAAAAGAGCACATAGTGCTCAGCCCTAGATAACGGAGGCACGACATTGCTACAAACAGAACTAGCCTCAAGGACAAAGAACTTTCCACGAAGGATACGAACCATGAGATCTTCAAGAAACTTACACAACGGAGCAACAACACTGCAGTGGAAGAAGGCATGTTCGACGGTTTCCGTCGACAGCCCACAACGCACGCAGGTTGATTTTGGTGTTAGGCCCGCTGCATGAAGCCTCTTGCCTACCCAGAGGGCCTTCCGGATCATCAGCCAGGTGAGTGATGCCTCATCGTTAGTGAGACATTTCAACCCAGGCGCCCAAGGCCATATGGAGCGAGCCTCCTGCTTCGTAAGCCCGAGCTCGCCAATTAGTTCATCTTGAACGGCCCCCCTAACTAACACCCGATATAATGCCCTAAGAGACAACGTTTGGGCGTTGGAGAGGCCATCCGTAGCCCGTAAGAGAAACTGGAGAGCCAAACGACATTCTTTATAGAAGGAGCATTCGCCACGAGGAGTACGGCCGGCCTCCTCCTCCGACAAATGCACACTTCTCAAGGATGGAAAGTTTTTATGGACGTCCTCTTGAACGAGGCCGCTGTTCTCATCCGCTAGCATACACATTCGATCCAGGAATCTAATGCGAAGCGTGTGTTGACGGATCTCAACGCTAGGCATGCCCAGACCGCCCTCAGAAGGATGAAGGTGACAGATCTCGCGACGCACCTTGGGAGACTTGCCTTCTCCCCAAAGGAAGGAGAACAAGAGCTGTATTAGTCCCAAACGAATGGCACACGGGAGAGGAAGTACGGAAAGTCGGTAAAGGAGAATCGGGTAGATGTGCGAGGCACATACTTCCGCCCTCCCCTTTAAGGAAAGATTCCTCCGAGTCCACAGACGAACTGCGCCCTCGGCCTTCTCTCGAACCTCCGACCAATTCATTTCCAACTGGAGATCAGGACCGAAAAAGACGCCGAGAATCTTGATCGGCCCGTCCGTCCAGAGGAAAGGTCCGGGAAGAGAAACTCCCTTCCACGCACCCAATCGCAAGCCAACAGACTTATCGCGATTGATCTTGGCCCCTGTCACCGTCTCATAGCATCTGATTTCTTTGCTGACTTCGTCAATCTCGGCTTTGCTCGACACAAAAACCGAAACGTCGTCAGCATAGGCGGAGTACCTGGCCGAGGTGGTAGCACCAGGCACGGAAATTCCGCGAAGGACCGGATTCGCCTGTAACTTGCGAAGGAAAGGTTCCAACGCAAGAACGTACAGCAAGGGCGAAAGTGGACAACCTTGACGAATGGAGCGAGATAATGTGAAGGGCTTCGATCTTACCCCATTCACTTCCACCAGCGCACCGGGGGACTCATACAGCAGTCGGATCCAGGAGCGAAAGTACGGCCCGAAACCGGCGGCGGAAAGGACAGATTCCAAGAAGCGATGGTCAACCCTATCGAATGCCTTGGACTGATCCAAATTGATCAGCGCGGCTTCGGTGTCGGTTTTCTCGATGATCAGGCGTACCAAATGAAGGTTGTCCTGAATAGTCCTGCCCTTCACAGCACAAGTCTGCTCGGGGCCAATCAGACTAGAGAGGACAGCCTGCAAACGGCCGGCCAAGATCCTGGCAAAAATCTTTAAGTCAGTATTTAACATCGTTAAAGGCCGATAATTATCTATGCCACCCCCACCGCTCTTGCTCTTGCGAAGCAACTTGATTACACCCCTGGTGAAGCGTCGAGGTATAGACCCCTGCTTCATCCAGTTGTTATAAACAAGAGCCAGCAGAGGAACAAGAACGGACGACTGCCTCAAGTACAGTTCGTAGGGAAGACCATCCAATCCTGGAGTTTTGTCCCGGCCAACCAATTTCAGCGCATCCCAGATTTCCGACTCTGTTATGGGCCCCTCGCACCTAGCCGCTTCAGCCGCCGAGAGGCGGGAAAGTCAGCCAAATAGGTGTCGAACTGAGCAGAGCTCAGACCGGGCTCCCTGGTGAAAAGATCCTGGAAGTAATCCCGAAAAGCTCCACATATACCCACGTCTGTAGTCACGGTACGACCATCCGGCAATGTGATGTCCTTGATATGCCGATTGGCTGCTTGCCTAGCTTCCTCTGCACGCAATTCTGCGGCCATATTCGTTGCCTCAGAAGACATTCTTTTTAACCTAGCCCTAACTACCAGAGCTTGATCCTTCTTGATAAGCAAGGAGGCCAGCTCGGCCCTAGCTAAGGCTACGTCCCCACTATTACGGGATTTAACTGCCCGATCAACTTTTTCTCTAACG
>JBBBDQ010025871.1:0-24836 GCA_037127315.1 Ascarosepion bandense | reverse complement strand
GGGGAAAGAGAAGAGATATAGTAATAAGGAAGAGAGAGGGAAGAGAAAGAAAAATATCAAAAAGAGGGAAGGCAATATTCGAGAGTGATATAATAAGGAAGTGAGAAAGAGAGAAGAGAGATGATAAAGAAGAAAGAGGAAAGAGAGATAGTAATAAGGAAGAGAGAGGGAAGAGAAAGAATAATATCAAAAAGAGGGAAGGCAATATTCGAGAGTGATATAATAAGGAAGTGAGAAAGAGAGAAGAGAGAGTGATAAAGAAGAAAGAGGAAAGAGAGATAGTAATAAGGAAGAGAGAGGGAAGAGAAAGAATAATATCAAAAAGAGGGAAGGCAATATTCGAGAGTGATATAATAAGGAGGTGAGAAAGAGAGAAGAGAGAGTGATAAAGAAGAAAGAGGAAAGAGAGATAGTAATAAGGAAGAGAGAGGGAAGAGAAAGAAAAATATCAAAAGAGGGAAGGCAATATTCGAGTGATATAATAAGGAGGTGAGAAAGAGAGAAGAGAGAGTGATAAAGAAGAAAGAGGAAAGAGAGATAGTAATAAGGAAGAGAGGGAAGAGAAAGAATAATATCAAAAGAGGGGAAAGGCAATATTCGAGAGTGATATAATAAGGAGGTAGAAAGAGAGAAGAGAGTGAGAGAAGAAGAAAGAGGAAAGAGAGATAGTAATAAGGAAGAGGAAAGAGAAAGAATAATATCAAAAAGAGGGAAGGCAATATTCAGTGATATAATAAGGAAGTGAGAAAGAGAGAAGAGAGAGTGATAAGAAGAAAGAGGAAAAGAGAGATAGTAATAAAGGAAGAGGAAGAGAAAAGAAAAATATCAAAAGAGGAAGGCAATATTCGAGAGTGATATAATAAGGAGAGTGAGAAAGAGAAAGAGAGAGTGACAAAGAAGAAAGAGAGGAAAGAGATAGTAATAAGGAAAGAGAGAGGAAGAGAAAGAATAATATCAAAAGAGGGAAAGGCAATATTCAGAGTGATATAATAAAAGATGAGAAAGAGAGAAGAAAGTGATAAAGAAGAAGAGGAAAGAGAGATAGTAATAAGGAAGAGAGAGGAAGAGAAAGAAAAATATCAAGGAAGGCAATATTCGAGAGTGATATAATAAGGAAGTGAGAAAGAGAGAAGAGAGAGTGATAAAGAAGAAAGAGGAAAAGAGAGATAGTAATAAGGAAGAGAGAGGAAGAGAAAGAATAATATCAAAAAGGAGAGGCAATATTCGAGAGTGATATAATAAGGAGGTGAGAAAGAGAGAAGAGAGAGTGATAAAGAAGAAAGAGGAAGAGAGATAGTAATAAGAAGAGAGAGGAAAGAGAAAGAATAATATCAAAAGAGGGAAGGCAATATTTGAAAGTGATATAGTAAGGAAATTGAGAAAGAGAGAAGAGAGTGATAAAGAAGAAAGTGGAAAGAAAGATAGTAATAAGGAAGAGAGAGGAAGAAAGGAAAATAATATCAAAAAAGAGGGAAGGCAATATTCAGGAAGTGATATAATAAGGAGGTGAGAAAGAGAGAAGAGAGAGAGTGATAAAGAAGAAAGAGAGAAGAGATAGTAATAAGGAAGAGGAAGAGAAAGAATAATATCAAAAAAGAGGAAGGCAATGATAAAGAGTGATATAATAAGAGAGGAGGTGAGAAAAGAGAGAAGAGAGAGTGATAAAGAAGAAAAGGAAAGAGAGATAGTAATAAGGAAGAGAGGGAAGAGAAAGAATAATATCAAAAGGAAGGCAATATTCGAGAGTGATTTTGGGAAGTGAGAAAGAGAAGAGAGAGTGATAAAGAAAGAAAGAGGAAAGAGAGATAGTAATAAGGAAGAGAGAGGAAGAAAGAATAATATCAAAAGAGGAAGGCAATATTTTCAGTGATTTTATAAGGAAGTAGAGAAAGAGAGAGAAGAGAGAGAGTGATAAAAGAAGAAAGGGAAAGAGAGATAAATAATAAAGGAAGAGAGAGGGAAGAGAAATAAGAATATCAAAAGAGGGAGAGAGCAATATTCGAGTGATTTTATAAGGAAGTGAGAAGAGAGAAGAGAGAGTGATAAAGAAGAAAGAGGAAAGAAGAGATAGTAATAAGGAAGAGAGGAAGAGAAAGAATAATATCAAAAAGAGGGAAGGCAATATTCAGAGAGTGATATAATAAGGAAGTGAAAGAGAGAAGAGAGAGTGATAAAGAAGAAAGAGGAAAGAGAGATAGTAATAAGGAAGAGAGGAAGAGAAAGAATAATATCAAAAAGAGGGAAGGCAATATTCGAGAGTGATTTTATAAGGAAGTGAGAAAGAGAGAGAGAGTGATAAAGAAGAAAAGAGGAAAGAGAGAGATAGTAATAAGGAAAGAGAGAGGAGAGAAGAATAATATCAAAAGAGGGAAGGCAATATTCGAGAGTGATATAATAAGGAGGTGAGAAAGAGAGAAGAGAGAGTGATAAAGAAGAAAAGAGGAAAGAGAGATAGTAATAAGGAAGAGAGAGGGAAGAGAAAGAATAATATCAAAAAGAGGGAAGGCAATATTCGAGAGTGATTTTATAAGGAAGTGAAAGAAGAAGAGAGAGTAGTAAAGAAGAAAGAGGAAAAGAGAGATAGTAATAAGGAAGAGAAGGGAAGAGAAAGAATAATATCAAAAAGAGGGAAGGCAATATTCGAGTGATATAATAAGGAGTGAGAAAGAGAAGAGAGAGTGATAAAGAAGAAAAGGAAAGAGAGATAGTAATAAGGAAGAGAGAGGAAGAGAAAGAATAATATCAAAAAGAGGGAAGGCCAATATTCGAGAGTGATTTTATAAGGAAGTGAGAAAGAGAGAAGAGAGTGATAAAGAAGAAAGAGGAAAAGAGAGATAGTAATAAGGAAGAGAGAGGGAGAGAAATAAGAATATCAAAAGAGTGACAATATTCGAGTGATATAATAAGGAGGTGAGAAAGAGAGAAGAGAGAGTGATAAAGAAGAAAGAGGAAAGAGATAATAAGGAAGAGAGAGGGAAGAGAAAGAATAATATCAAAAAGAGGGAAGGCAATATTCGAGAGTGATTTTATAAGGAAGTGAGAAAAGAGAGAAGAGAGAGTGATAAAAGAGAAGAAAGAGGAAAGAGAGATAGTAATAAGGAAGAGAGGAAGAGAAAGAATAATATCAAAAAGAGGGAAGGCAATATTCGAGAGTGATATAATAAGGAGGTGAGAAAAGAGAAGAGAGAGTGATAAAGAAGAAAGAGGAAAAGAGAGATAGTAATAAGGAAAGAGAGAGGGAAGAGAAAGAATAATATCAAAAAGAGGGAAGGCAATATTCGAGAGTGATATAATAAGGAGGTAGAGAAAGAGAGAGAAGAGAGAGTGAAAAAGAAAGAAAGAGGAAAGAGAGATAGTAATAAGGAAGAGAGGAAGAAGAATAATATCAAAAGAGAGAGCAATATTGAGAGTGATATAATAAGGAGGTGAGAAAGAGAAGAGAGAGTGATAAAGAAGAAAGAAGGAAAGAGAGATGATAATAAGGAAGAGAGAAGGGAAGAGAAAGAATAATATCAAAAGAGGGAAGGCAATGTTCGAGAGTGATATAATAAGGAGGTGAGAAAGAAGAGAGTGATAAAGAAGAAAGAGGAAAGAGAGATAGTAATAAAAGAGAGAGGAAAGAGAAAGAATAATATCAAAAAGAGGAAAGGCAATATTCGAGAGTGATATAATAAGGAGGTGAGAAAGAGAGAAGAGAGAGTGATAAAGAAGAAAAGGAAAGAGAGATAGTAATAAGGAAGAGAGAGGAAAGAGAAAGAAAAATATCAAAAAGAGGGAAGGCAATATTCGAGAGTGATATAATAAGGAAGTGAGAAAGAGAAAGAGAGAAGTGATAAAGAAGAAAGAAGAGGAAAAGAGAGATAGTAATAAGGAAGAGAGAGGAAGAGAAGAATAATATCAAAAAGAGGGAAAGGCAATATTCGAGAGTGATATAATAAGGAGGTGAGAAAGAGAGAAGAGAGAGTGATAAAGAAGAAGAAGGAAAGAGAGATAGTAATAAGGAAGAGAGAGGAAGAGAAAGAAAATATCAAAAAGAGGGAAGGCAATATTCGAGAGTGATATAATAAGGAAGTGAGAAAGAGAGAAGAGAGTGATAAAGAAGAAAAGGAAAGAGAGATACTAATATGGAAGAGAGAGGGAAGAGAAAGAATAATATCAAAAGAGGGAAGGCAATATTCGAGAGTGATATAATAAGGAAGTAGAGAAAGAGAGAAGAGAGAGTGATAAAGAAGAAAGAGGAAAGAGAGAGATACTAATAAGGAAGAGGAAGAAAGAATAATATCAAAAATGACAATATTCGAGAGTGATATAATAAGGAGGGTGAGAAAGAGAGAAAGTGATAAAGAAGAAAGAAGGAAAGAGAGATACTAATAAGGAAGAGAGAGGAAGAGAAAGAATAATATCAAAAAGAGGAGAAGGCAATATTCGAGAGTGATATAATAAGGAAGTGAAAGAGAGAAGAGAGAGTGATAAGAAGAAAGAGAGAAAGAGATACTAATAAGGAAGAGAGAGGAAGAGAAAGAATAATATCAAAAGAGGAAGTGATATTTCGAGAGTGATATAATAAGGAGGTGAGAAAGAGAGAAGAGAGTGATAAAGAAGAAAGAGGAAAGAGAGATACTAATAAGGAAGAGAGGGAAGAGAAAGAATAATATCAAAAGAGGGAAAGGCAATATTCGAGTGATATAATAGAGGAGGGAGTGAGAAAGAGAGAGAGAGTGATAAAGAAGAAAGAGGAAAGAGAGATACTAATAAGGAAGAGAGAGGAAAGAGAAAGAATAATATCAAAAAGAGGAAGGCAATATTAAAGTGATATAATAAGGAGGTGAGAAAGAGAAGAGAGTGATAAAGAAGAAAAGAGGAAGAGATAGTAATAAGGAAGAGAGGGAAGAGAAAAGAATAATATCAAAAAGAGGGAAGGCAATATTCGAGAGTGATATAGCTAAGGGAAGTGAGAAAGAGAGAAGAGAGAGTAGTAAAGAAGAAGAGGAAAGAGAGATAGTAATAAGGAAGAGAGAGGGAAGAGAAGAAGAATAATATCAAAAAGAGGGAAGGCAATATTCGAGAGTGATATAATGGAAGTGAAGAGAAGAGAGTGATAAAGAAGAAGAAAGAGGAAAGAGAGATAATAAGGAAGAGAGAGAAGAGAAAGAATAATATCAAAAAGAAGGAAGACAATATTCGAGGGTGATATAATAAGAAGTGAGAAAGAGAGAAGAGAGTGATAAAGAAGAAAGAAGGAAAGAGAGATACTAATAAGGAAGAGAGAGGGAAGAGAAGATAATATCAAAAAGAAGGAAGGCAATATTCGAGTGATATAATAAGGAAGTGAGAAAGAGAAGAGAGAGTGATAAAGAGAAGAAAGAGGAAAGAGAGATAGTAATAAGGAAGAGAGAGGAAGAGAAAGAATAATATCAAAAAGAGGGAAGGCAATATTCGAGAGTGATATAATAAGGAGGTGAAAAGAGAGAAGAGAGAGTGATAAAGAAGAAAAGAGGAAAGAGATACTAATAAGGAAGAGAGAGGAAGAAGAATATCAAGAGGGAAGGCAATATTCGAGAGTGATATAGCCGAGGAGGTGAGAAAGAGAGAAGGAGTAAAGAAGAAGAAGGAGAAAGAGAGATACTAATAAGGAAGAGAGAGAGAGGAAGAAAAGAATAATATCAAAAGAGGGAAGGCAATATTCAAGAGTGATATAATAAGGAGGTGAGAAAGAGAGAAAGAAGTGAGAAGTAAAGAAGAAAGAGGAAAGAGATACTAATAAGGAAGAGAAAGGGAAGAGAAAGAATAATATCAAAAAGAGGGAAGGCAATATTCGAGAGTGATATAATAAGGAGTGAGAAAGAGAGAAGAGAGAGTGATAAAGAAGAAAGAGGAAAAGAGAGATACTAATAAGGAAGAGAAGGGGAAGAAAAGAATAATAAATCAAAAAGGAAGGCAATATTCGAGTGATATAATAAGGGAAGTGAGAAAGAGAAGAGAGAGTGATAAAGAAGAAAGAGGAAAAGATAGTAATAAGGAAGAGAGAGGGAAAGAGAAAGAATAATATCAAAAGAGGGAAGGCAATATTCAGTGATATAATAAGGAGGTGAGAAAGAGAAGAGAGAGTGATAAAGAAGAAAGAGGAAAGAGAGATACTAATAAGGAAGAGAAAGGAAGAAGAATAATATCAAAAAGAGAGAGCAATATTCGAGAGTGATATAATAAGGAGGTGAGAAAGAGAGAAGAGAGAGTGATAAAGAGAAAAGGAAAGAGATACTAATAAGGAAGAGGAAGAGAAAGAATAATATCAAAAAGAGGGAAGGCAATATTCGAGAGTGATATAATAAGGAAGTGAAAAGAGAGAAGAGAGAGTGATAAAAGAAGAAAGGAAAGAGAGATAGTAATAAGGAAGAGAGAGGGAAGAGAAGAATAATATCAAAAAGAGGGAAGGCAATATTCGAGAGTGATATAATAAGGAAGTGAGAAAGAGAGAAGAGAGAGTGATAAAGGAAGAAAGAGGAAAGAGAGATAGTAATAAGGAAGAGAGAGAGGGAAGAAAGAATAATATCAAAAGAGGGAGGACAATATTCGAGAGTGATATAATAAAGGAGGTGAGAAAGAGAGAAAGAGAGAGTGATAAAGAAGAAAGAGGAAGAGATAGTAATAGGAAAGAGAGAGGAAGAGAAAGAATAATATCAAAAAGAGGGAAGGCAATATTCGAGAGTGATATAATAAGGAGTGAGAAAGAGAGAGAAGAGAGAGTGAGAAAGAAGAAAGAGAGGAAAGAGAGATAGTAATAAGGAAGAGAGGAAGAGAAAGAATAATATCAAAAGAGGGAAGGCAATATTCGAGAGTGATATAATAAGGAAGTGAGAAAGAGAGAAGAGAGGATGATAAAGAAGAAAGAGGAAAGAGAGATAGTAATAAGGAAGAGAGAGGGAAGAGAAAAGAAAAATATCAAAAAGAGGGAAGGCAATATTCGAGAGTGATATAATAAAGGAAGTGAGAAAGAGAAAGAGAGAAGTGATAAAGAAGAAGGAAAGAGAGATAGTAATAAGGAAGAGAGGAAGAAGAGAAAGAATAATATCAAAAAGAGGGAAGGCAATATTCGAGAGTGATATAATAAGGAAGTGAGGAAAAAGAGAGAAGAGAAAGTGATAAAAGAAGAAAAGAAGGAAAGAGAGATAGTAATAAGGAAGAGAGGGAAGAGAAAGAAAAATATCAAAAGAGGGAAAGGGCAATATTCGAGAGTGATATAATAAGGGGAAGTGAGAAAGAGAGAAGAGAGAGTGATAAAGAAAGAAGGAAAGAGAGATAGTAATAAGGAAGAGAGAGGGAAGAGAAAGAATAATATCAAAAGAGGAAGGCAATATTCGAGAGTGATATAACGGGAAGTTGAGAAAAAGAGAAGAGTGATAAAGAAGAAGAGAAGAGATAGTAATAAGGAAGAGAGAGGAAGAAGAAAGAATAATATCAAAAAGAGGAGAGAGAGAGAGGCAATATTCGAGAGTGATATAATAAGGAGGTGAGAAAGAGAAAGAGAGAGTGATAAAGAAGAAAGTGGAAAGAAAGATAGTAATAAAGGAAGAGAGGGAAGAGAAAGAATAATATCAAAAAGAGGAAGGCAATATTCGAGAGTGATATAATAAGGAGGTGAAAGAAGAAGAGAGTGATAAAGAAGAAAGAGAAGAGAGATAGTAATAAGGAAGAGAGAGGAAGAAAGAATAATATCAAAAGAGGAAGAGCAATATTCGAGTGATATAATAAGGAGGTGAGAAAGAGAAGAGAGTGATAAAGAAGAAAGAGGAAAGAGAGATAGTAATAAGGAAGAGGAAGAAGAAAGAATAATATCAAAAGAGGAAGACAATATTCGAGAGTGATTTTATAAGGAAGTGAGAAAGAGAGAAAGAGAGAGAGTGATAAGAAAGAAAGAGGAAAGAGAGATAGTAATAAGGAAGAGAGGAGAAAAGAATAATATCAAAAAGAGGGAAGGCAATATTCTAAGAGTATTTTTATAAGGAAGTGAGAAAGAGAGAGTGATAAAGAAGAAAGAAGGAAAGAGAGATAGTATAAGGAAGAGAGAGGAAGAGAGAAATAAGAATATCAAAAAGAGGAAAGGCAATATTCGAAGTGATTTTATAAGGAAGTGAGAAAGAAGGAAAGTGATAAGAAGAAAAGAGGAAAGAGAGATAGTAATAAGGAAGAGAGAGGGGGAAGAGAAGAATAATATCAAAAAGGAAGGCAATATTCGAGAGTGATATAACTAAAGGAAGTGAGAAAGAGAGAAGAGAGAGTGATAAAGAAGAAAAGGAAAGAGAGATAGTAATAAAAAGGAAGAGAGAGGGAAGAGAAAGAATAATATCAAAAAGAGGGAAGGCAATATTCAGTGATTTTATAAGGAAGTGAGAAAGAGAGAAGAAGAGAGTGATAAAGAAAGAAAGAGGAAAGAGATAGTAATAAGGAAGAGGAAGAAAGAATAATATCAAAAAGAGGGAAGGCAATATTCGAGAGTGATATAATAAGGAGGTGAGAAAGAGAGAAGAGAGAGTGATAAAGAAGAAAGAGAAGAGATAGTAATAAGGAAGAGGAAGAGAAAGAATAATATCAAAAAGAGGGAAGGCAATATTCGAGTGATTTTATAAGGAAGTGAAAAGAGAGAGTGATAAAGAAGAAAGAGGAAAAGAGAGATAGTAATAAGGAAGAGGGAAGAGAAAGAATAATATCAAAAGAGGGAAAGGCAATATTCGAGTGATATAATAAGGAGGTGAAAAAGAGAGAAGAGAGAGTGATAAAGAAAGAAAGAGAGAAAGAGAGATAGTAATAAGGAAGAGAGGAAGAGAAAGAATAATATCAAAAAAGAGGGAAGGCAATATTCGAGAGTGATTTTATAAGGAAGTGAGAAAAAGAGAGAAAGAGAGTGATAAAGAAGAAAGAGGAAAGAGAGATAGTAATAAGGAAGAGAGAGAGGAAGAGAAATAAGAATATCAAAAGAGGAAAGGCAATATTCGAAAGTGATATAATAAGGAGGTGAAAGAGAAAGAGAGAGTGATAAAGAAGAAAGAGGAAAGAGAGATAGTAATAAAGGAAGAGAGAGGAAGAGAAAGAATAATATCAAAAAGAGGAAGGCAATATTCGAGAGTGATTTTATAAGGAAGTGAGAAAGAGAAAGAGAGAGTGATAAAGAAGAAAGAGGAAAGAGAGATAGTAATAAGGAAGAGAGAGGAAGAGAAGAATAATATCAAAAAGAGGGAAGGCAATATTCGAGTGATATAATAAGGAGGTGAGAAAGAGAGAAGAGAGAGTGATAAAAGAAGAAAGAGGAAAGAGAGATAGTAATAAGGAAGAGGGAAGAAGAAAGAATAATATCAAAAAGAGGGAAGGCAATATTCGAGAGTGATATAATAAGGAGGTGAGAAAGAGAGAAGAGAGAAGTGAAAAAGAAGAGAAAGAGGAAGAGAGATAGTAATAAGGAAGAGAGAGGAAGAGAAAGAATAATATCAAAAAGAGGAAGGCAATATTCGAGAGTGATATAATAAGGAGGTGAAAAGAGAAAGTGATAAAGAAGAAAGAGGAAAGAGAGATAGTAATAAGGAAGAGAGAGAGGAAGAGAAAGAATAATATCAAAAAGAGGGAAGGCAATATTCGAGAGTGATATAATAAGGAGGTGAGAAAGAGAGAAGAGAGAGTGATAAAAGAGAAGAAAGAGGAAGAGATAGTAATAAGGAAAGAGAGAGGAAAGAGAAAGAATAATAAAAAGAGGGAAGGCAATATTCGAGAGTGATATAATAAGAATTGAGAAAGAGAAGAAGAGAGAGTGATAAAGAAGAAAGAGGAAAGAGATAGTAATAAGGAAGAGAGGGAAGAGAAAGAAAAATATCAAAAAGAGGAAGAGCAATATTCGAGAGTGATATAATAAGGAAGTGAGAAAGAGAGAAAGAGAGAGTGATAAAGAAGAAAGAGGAAAGAGAGATAGTAATAAGGAAGAGAGGGAAGAGAAAGAATAATATCAAAAGAAGGCAATATTCGAGTGATATAATAAGGAGGTGAGAAGAAGAGAGAGTGATAAAGAAGAAAGAGGAAAAGAGAGATAGTAATAAGGAAGAGAGGGGAAGAGAAAAGAAAAATATCAAAAAGAGAGGAAGTAATATTCGAGAGTGATATAATAAGAGGAAGTGAGAAGAGAAGAGGAAGTGATAAAGAAGAAAAGGAAGAGATACTAATATGGAAGAGAGAGGAAGAAGAATAATATCAAAAAGAGGGAAGGCAATATTCGAGAGTGATATAATAAGGAAGTGAGAAAGAGAAGAGAGAGTGATAAAGAAGAAAGAGGAAAGAGGAATACTAATAAGGAAGAGAAAGGAGAAAGGAAGAGAGAAAAGAATAATATCAAAAAGAGGGAAGGCAATATTCGAGAGTGATATAATAAGAGGTGAGAAAGAGAGAAGAGAGAGTGATAAAGAAGAAAGAGGAAAGAGAGATACTAATAAGGAAGAGAGAGGAAGAGAAAGAATAATATCAAAAAGAGGAAAGGCAATATTCGAGAGTGATATAATAAGGAGGTGAGAAAGAGAGAAGAGTGATAAAGAAGAAAGAAAGAGAGATACTAATAAGGGGAAGAGAGGGAAGAGAAAGAATAATATCAAAAAGAGGGAAGGCAATATTCGAGAGTGATATAATAAGGAAGTGAGAAAGAGAGAAGAGAGAGTGATAAAGAAGAAAGAGGAAAGAGATACTAATAAGGAAGAGAGAGGGAGAGAAAGAATAATATCAAAAAGAGGGAAGGCAATATTCGAGTGATATAATAAGGAGGTGAGAAAGAGAGAAAGAGAGTGATAAAGAAGAAGAGGAGAAAGAGAGATACTAATAAGGAAGAGAGAGGGAAGAGAAAGAATAATATCAAAAGAGGAGAAGGCAATATTCAGAGTGATATAATAAAGGGAGGTGAGAAAGAGAAGAGAGAGTGATAAAGAAGAAAGAGGAAGAGATACTAATAAGGAAGAGAGGGAAGAGAAAGAATAATATCAAAAGAGGGAAGGCAATATTCAGAGTGATATAATAAGGGGAGGTGAGAAAGAGAGAAGAGAGAGTGATAAGAAGAAAGAGGAAGAGAGATAGTAATAAGGAAGAGAGAGGAAGAAGAATAATATCAAAGAGGGCAACATTAGAGTGATAACAACAAGGAAGTGGAAGGAGAGAGGGATAGGAGAAGTGGTGGAAGAGATAGTATAGGAAGGAAGGAAGGAGAAGATATTATCAAAGAAGGAAGGCAAATATTCAGGGTGATATAATAAGATTGAGAGAGAGAGAGACAGAAAGGAAAGAGAGAGACAATAAGAGAGAGAGAGAGAGAGAGACAGCATCTAAAAGAGGGAGGCAATATTCGAGGGTGATATAATAAGGAGGTGAGAAGAAGAAGAGAGTGATAAAGAAGAAGGAAAGAGATACTAATAAGGAAGAGAGAGGGAGAGAAAGAATAATATCAAAAAGGAAGGCAATATTCAGAGAGTGATATAATAAGGAAGTAGAAAGAGAGAAGAGTGATAAAGAAGAAAGAGGAAGAGATAGTAATAAGGAAGAGAGGGAAGAAGAATAATATCAAAAGAGGGAAGACAATATTTAAGAGTGATATAATAAGGAGGTGAGAAAGAGAGAGAAGAGAGAGTGATAAAGAAGAAAGAGGAAAGAGAGATAGTAATAAGGAAGGAAGAGAAAGAATAATATCAAGAGAGGAAGGCAATATTCGAGAGTGATATAATAAGGAGTGAAAAGAGAAGAGAGAGTGATAAAGAAGAAAGAGGAAAGAGATACTAATAAGGAAGAAGAGGGAAGAAGAAAGAATAATATCAAAAAGAGGGAAGGCAATATTCAAGAGTGATATAATAAGGAGGTGAAAGAGAGAAGAGAGAGTGATAAAGAAGAAAGAGGAAAGAGATACTAATAAGGAAGAGAAAGGAAGAGAAAGAATAATATCAAAAAAGAGGGAAGGCAATATTCGAGAGTGATATAATAAGGAGGTGAGAGAAAGAGAAGAGAAAGTGATAAAGAAGAAAGAGGAAGAGATACTAATAAGGAAGAGAGAGGGAAGAGAAAGAATAATATCAAAAGAGGGAAGGCAATATTCAGTGATATAATAAGGAGATGAGAAAGAAGAGAAGTGATAAAGAAGAAAGGAAAAGAGAGATAGTAATAAGGAAAGAGAGGGAAGAGAAAGAATAATATCAAAGAGGGAAGGCAATATTCGAGAGTATAATAAGGAGGTGAGAAAGAGAGAAGAGAGAGTGATAAAGAAAGAAAGAAGGAAAGAGAGATACTAATAAGGAAGAGAAAGGGAAAGAGAAAGAATAATATCAAAAAGAGGGAAGGCAATGTTCGAGAGTGATATAATAAGGAGGTCGAAAGAGAGAAGAGAGAGTGACAGAAGAAAGAGGAAAGAGAGATACTAATAAGGAAGAGAGAGGGAAGAGAAAGAATAATATCAAAAGGAAGACAATATTCGAGAGTGATATAATAAGGAAGTGAGAAAGAGAAGAGAGAGTGATAAAGAAGAAAGAGAGGAAGAGAGATAGTAATAAGGAAGAGAGGAAGAGAAAGAATAATATCAAAAAGAGGGAAGGCAATATTCGAGAGTGATATAATAAGGAAGTGAGAAAGAGAGAAGAGAGAGTGATAAAGAAGAGAAAGAGGAAAGAGAGATAGTAATAAGGAAGAGAGGAAGAGAAAGAATAATATCAAAAAGAGGAAGGCAATATTAAAAGAGTGATATAATAAGGAGGTGAAAAGAGAGAAAGAGAGAGTGATAAAGAAAGAAAGAGGAAAGAGAGATGGCCAATAAGGAAGAGAGGGAAGAGAAAGAATAATATCAAAAAGAGGGAAGGCAATATTCGAGTGATATAATAAGGAGGTGAAAGAGAGAAGAGAGTGATAAAGAAGAAAGAGGAAGAGAGATAGTAATAGAGGAAGAGAGGGAAGAGAAAAGAATAATATCAAAAAGAGGAAGGCAATATTCGAGAGTGATATAATAAGGAAGTGAGAAAGAGAAGAGAGAGTGATAAAGAAGAAAGAGAAGAGATAGTAATAAGGAAGAGAGGAAGAGAAAGAATAATATCAAAAAGAGGGAAGGCAATATTCGAAGTGATATAATAAGGAGGTGAGAAAGAGAAGAGAGAGTGATAAAGAAGAAGAGGAAAGAGAGATAGTAATAAGGAAGAGGAAGAGAAGAATAATATCAAAAAGAGGGAAGGCAATATTCGAGAGTGATATAATAAGGAGATGAGAAAGAGAGAAGAGAGAGTGATAGAAAGAGGAAAGAGAGATAGTAATAGGAAGAGAGGGAAGAGAAATAAGAATAAGGAAGAGAGAGAGGAAGAGAAATAAGAATAAGGAAGAGAGAGGAAGAAATAGGAATAAGACAAAATATGGGATTATAATAATCGAGAAAGAATCAATATGAAAGAGAGTGAAGCAAAAAAGAGAGACTAATAATAAAGAGAGAGGGTTAATTATGGAGAGTGATGCAATAACGAAGTGAGAGAGGGTGAAAAGATTAATAGAGAAGAAAGAGGGAAGAGAGTATAAGGAAGAGCGAGAGATTGGAGGAAAGGGAGTAATTTTTTTTTTTTTTATAAGCGTTTCACCCCGAGCAAGGCATGTCACTGCCACTACTGTGCAGGGGGCTACGTAGAGTGGAGAAAGGCTGATTAAATATAGGAAATAACAGAGGGTGGGTGATAGGCGGGTGAGGATACCGAGAATGAGGGTTGGGTAGATGAGAGTGTTGTGAGAATAGTTGGGAGTTAGTGTGATAGGAGGTGTCTATTGACCCTACATTTAAACACCTGGAGATTGTAACTGTCGGGAAAGCAGACTTGTGGAAGGGAGTTCCACAGGCGGGAAGCGCGAGAAAAGAAGCTGTTGGAGTAGAATTTACGGTTACATCTTATTTGTTTAACTGTAAAAGGGTGGGACCTAGTTGCTAATCTAGTATCTCGTGTAAATTCGTGCTTAGGCGGAACCAGTGATCTAAGCTCATCGGAGCAAGAGAGAAAGTAACATAACATCCAGTCATCTGATATTCCAAAGCAGTTTCCCATAATGATCAGGTTCGACGTTGCTTAACTTCGGTGATTGTACAGGAACCGGTGTTGCAACGTGATATCGTTGTAAGCCTTTTCTGCCTTCACATTCATGCTTACACCACCTGGTATTCTCAAGCGGTTACTCATCTAGATACTGATTAGGCTGGACATTGCTTAACTTCGGTGATTGTACAGGAACCGGTGTTGCAACGTGATATCGTTGTAAGCCTTTTCTGCCTTCACATTCAAGCTTGCACCACCTGGTATTCTCAAGCGGTCACTCATCTAGATACTGACTAGGCTGGATATTGCTTAACTTCGGTGATTGTACTAGGGCCGGTGTTGCAACGTGATATCGTTGTAAGCCTTTTCTGCCTTCACATTCAAGCTTGCACCATCTGGTATTCTCTAGCGGTTACTCATCTAGATACTGACTAGACTGGACGTTGCTTAACTTCGGTGATTGTACAGGAACCGGTGTTGCAACGTGATATCGTTGTAAGCCTTTTCTGCCTTCACATTCAAGCTTGCACCACCTGGTATTCTCAAGCGGTTACTCATCTAGATACTGACTAGGCTGGACGTTGCTTAACTTCGGTGATTGTACTAGGGCCGGTGTTTCAATGAGATATGTCTGCAAGTCTAAGAAAAAGAGAGAGAAGACAAAGAATAATAAGGTGGAGAGAGGGAAAAGCAAACAAGAATAATACTGAAGAGAGAGGGAAAATAATGAATGATAGAAATTAAGAAGAGAAGAGAGAATTATAAAGGGAAAACGAGTGAAAAGAATGAGGGTGGGGAGGATAATAATAGACAGAAAGAAAGAAAGCTAATTAAGAGACAGAGAAGGGAGAGTAATTGGAAAAATATTAGTGTCAAAAAGAGAACACAAATCAAAGACAGACTGTGTGAGAGAAAGCGAAAGAGAAAAAGAGAAAAAAAATATGTACAATGAGAAAAGGCGCCATTTTATTTGCTTGGATTGTTATTCTATATTTAGCCTGCCCGCGTACCAAGAGAAAACGTAGAATGATAAATCTTCCGTCTCAGATTTGAAACCAGGAATGTCTATTAAGATGAAACAGAGAGACTTACGCCAGTTTCTACAAATGGAAGACCCACACATGGACCAATGGACATGATGAGCAAAGAAATCATAAAGCCATTGCTGTCATAATGTCAACTACCGGGTGCAATTCGACGCGGTCTAATGCTAAAACAAGCTTGTCTCGCAAGATTAATTACGACTGGAAAAAGCCAGATCGATCGGGTGCGCTATACTTTCAGCCTTGTGCCACGTCTAAGATAGGCTTAAGAAATCATCAGTTGAGCCATCCAACGTAGTGTAATGGTTAACAAACTTGTCTTGTTAGATCAATTACAACTGAAAAACAAGTTCAATCTTCAGTGGATGCCCTTTATACTTGGCCTTGTGCCACTTCCAAGCTACGGTTAGGAGATCATTAGTGAGGCACTTCGTCGCGATAAAATAATTAGCAAATTTGATTTGCTGTACCAATTACGTCCGTAGTGAGTTCGTTTCTCGCTGGGTGCTCTACAATTTCGGCCTTGTGCCACATCTAAGAAAGTCATAGGACACTTCAACGTGGTGTAATTTTTATCAAGCTTGTCTTGCTAGATCAATTACGACTGAATAGATAGTTCGATCCTAACTGGGTGCCCCATGCTTTCGGTTTTGTCCCATACCTAAGCAGCAATTAGAAAACCGCCATAATGTCAAATATTTACATACAATCTACATGTGTGAGTGTGTATCGTTGAAGAAGATTGAAAAGGTAGATTTTAGTATATTGTTTTAAAATTTTGCATTGAACCAACTTCAGTACGCAACATACTCGTCAAGAACACGGATCTATCACGTACCTAGAACTACAAAAAGATTTTGATAGTAGAACTTATTGAAAAAAATAAAATCAACATCAATTATGAATACGGCCACAAATACTGGCCGTATTCGGAAATTAAGAATATGCCTACTTTTAGCAACTTTTGTATTGTCTACAATCGCTCTTAAACAACATTTATTAGAGTTTGTTATACTCTTATTTTTATATAAAAATGGTAGTGTCATAATCATTTATTTATATCAAACAATGATTGTTAGTCGAAAGCACTAAGGATTGAAAAATGTTTGGGCAATTTTTACAGTAATTAAGTCCAGAGAAGAGCAAACATTTACAAATACCAGGAAATTTGTACTAAAAACCCTGTCAGTCTAGTTCAACGGAATATTAAAAAAAAGAATTTTCTTCTGAAACACACACATAAACGCCCAAAAAATATATACACACTTCAGGAAGGGAAAAATTTATATGTCGTAGATTTATCAAATTGCGATGATACTGCTTACTGTAGGACGATATTTTCTCGACAGACGGCATTACCCTCATTACTGTAGCATGAACAAGTCTGAAATGATGTTGTGTATTGCAGAGGCCGACTACATTGGCGGCCCTTAGACAAGAAATTGAAAATGCATATGCAGGAATCCTACTGGACACTTTGGCCAATGTTTGCCGAAGTAATAAATGACTGGAAGCTAAAGGCTAACATTTTGAGCATCTCTTGTGATTGTAGAGTCCAAAGTTGACTTGTATTCATTTTGTGATATCTGAGTAATAGAGTATTACAATATCTATACAATTGTTTCTTTTTTTTCCTTAAGTGTGTATACATTATTTGGCTGACTCTCTCTGTATCTGTATGTATATATATAACTGTGAATTTATCTTTGAACACGTCTCGAAAAACCCACCGAGTATAAACGCGGAGGGGAAAAATGGAAAAAAAGAAACGATTTAACACTTGAACATTAGTCAAAGTACGAGTCGAAAGGAAAAAAAACGAGAAGAGGAACCTAACACGTAAAGTGCTCAATACAACAGCAGAGCAAATAAATAAGTAAGTAGCTAACCTAGAGCCAACAGACCTACCACGGTTTCACTTGCCCTGACGATCCATTTAGTGAAACCTTGGTAGGTCTGTTGGCTCTATGTTGGCTACTTACTCATATATATATATATATATATATATATATATATGAGAGAGAGAGAGAGAGTCAGCCATTTTAATTTGGCTATTACAATGGCAATGCTTTTATTAAACATTGTACTAGCAAAATTCCAATATTAAGCTCGACTTTGTGTTGAGTACACTTTATAAAAGTAAATGTATGAACAGTAGATTTTAATCTATCTGTTCTTTTGTAGCGGAACTCTGGATCCTGATTGGTCATAAATCGCAAAATTCAAAGTACGTCAGAGAAACGGTTTTTCCACAGCTAAAGAAAAATCGTCTCTCTGAGCCACCCCACGTGACTAGATTGAATATTTAAAGATGGTCTCTAACTGGTCACGGTGATCAGTCAAGGGAGGCAGTTTGCTGACACACATCCAAAGTGTAACGTCAACTTCATATCGATCCGGAGATAAAGTCAGGTCGCACCTTGTTCTCTTTCTCGTTCTCCTTATCTCTCTCAACAATTACTGCTACAAACATTTTGTACGAACTCTTAATACCTCAACTTTATCATTGAACCCGAACTCTTGATACATTTAACTTTCTCGATGAATATTAATTCCGACAACTCTTCTTTCCACTCTTCTACATTAATCCACACATTCCAACCTGCCGAAAACCAACCTTCTGATGAAAACCTTCTGATGAGTATTCAACATAAATCCTGTAAGCTGTAAGGAGTTCGGTTAAGTCTGACACAAGGCCGAACAAAATAAACATTAACCAGCTCCCTACACTTCACTTTCATTTCCTTATTATATATATATATATATATATATATATATATATATATATATATATATATTAAAGAATAAACAACAAAACCATTGTTGGCAGCAACGGACAACTTGCCAAAAGACCTAAATACCTTGGAGCAAGGACAACAATAAGAAAGAAGAATAAAGCCTACAGATAAACACTTGCCAATTCATTAAAGTGCTCAACATCGAGATTGCACAGACAGAGCCAAAACGCCTGGCAACGTTAATTCCTATGAAATTAAGGTTCCAGTCGTAACCCGCAATTAACCCGTAACCCTAGTCGGTTACATGCGCATAAAAATATTAAATTTAAATTTAAATTTAAAATTTGAATTTGAAAGTAAAATTAAAATAAAACTAAAAAATGCAGAGAAAAAAAACAAAGTGGCGTAAATCATGAGTCATGAGACACCAAGTGATCTGGCGCGTCTTAGACCTCTCGACCACGAATGACAATCGGTCTAAACAAAGTCTAAAACGAAGACGCGCCAGATCACTTGGTGCTTCTCCTATGTGGATAGGGATCGCAGGTTCGAATCCTGCCGAATGACACATATTTTCGTAATAAAAAAATTATCGTAAATAATCAGGCCGTAAGAAATAAATATCTAATACTGTTTGATTATAAACAGAATATCTACTTAAATATGCGTATCTTTCAAAAATAATATTCAAACAAATCATTTCATAGATAGATAGATAGATAGATAGATAGATAGATAGATAGATAGATAGATAGATAGATAGATAAACGACCGACAAGGAAGATTTTATTCATTTTTTATTTAATTTTTCAAGTATTCTTACATGTTTTCATTTTGCTGGAGATAAGGAATTTAAAAATGTTCCATAATTTTCAACTTTCCAAGCGCTTTCAGCCTCTTCACAGGCCATTTTCAATAGTTTTATTTCCGGTGTTGTTATGTCCTCATGTTTGACTGTAATATACCTTTTTCTGATTTTAGAGTTTTGTTTTCTTTTAAAGGAGAGTTCTTTAAAGCTGTCACGTGATGCGGGCAGCGGGCATCACGTGTATCTCTGTTTATTTAAAACAAGATTTTCAGAACTCCATTTCCACTGTAAAATAATGTAAGGTTGATGGAAGGAGAAAATTGTTTAATATATAGTGCCTCTTTTATAGCGAGGTGCCTTTTATATTGCAAATTAAATAGTATTTTTGTATTTTCAATCAAAATCTTTCTTATGTGTTCTTGTAAGCTATGGGTTAATAAATGGTTTTATTGCACTATTATTACTAGATAGGTGACATGTAAGGCGTCTACTCAGGGAAGTGGTAGTATGGCCAATATCCGTAACTGATTTATGACAAGAAACACAATCTTGTACAGGGCATTGAATTTCATACACTATATCAGTTGCAGGTTTAGATTTAACAGAGTTGCTATTATTAGAAATAACAAGGTTTGCTGTCTTCCATTTTCTGTAATATATTATAAATTTTACATGTTTTACACGTTTTTACATGTTTTTGAGGAATAACGGCAGAACTATGGTGTTTAATAATTCTTCGTCTACAAAATTCGTCAGTTATGTCTCTTTCGAGACATAATCGCCCAAGTGTGTATCACGTATGGCACTTAACTGACTGAAATCTGTAAATCAGTTGGCAAATGTTTTCCGTGACCTGCAAAATCGTATTACTCTTTGTATTGCTAATAATGGAAGATATGTGGAAATTTAAATAAAATTTCAATAAAATATTTAAAAATATAGATTTACTTCTTTCTAATCCTTTTTACAAATTATTTCTATCGCAAATACAAATAAAGTTATAATTTTTTTAAGTACACACGAACTTTATTGACACCCTGTATAACTGAAACATAATTCATTGCCTGATGATATTACATTCAGCAGCGAAACTTTAAAGCTTTTGAATTGTAATATGCTGTTATTATAACAATGATAATAAGTATCTATCTGTCAATCTATAGATAGATAGATAGATAGATAGATAGATAGATAGATATGAACAGACTGAGATAGATAGATAGATAGATAGATAGATAGATAGATAGATAGATATGAACAGACTGAGATAGATAGATAGATAGATAGATAGATAGATAGATAGATAGATAGATAGATAGATAGATAGATATCAGTGATACGGCGAAACAAGTTTGTATGCAAATGAATATATATATATTTGTGTGTGTGTGTGTGTGTGTGTGTGTGTGTGAGAGAGAGAGAGAGAGAGAGAGAGAGAGAGAAAGAATTTATTTTACACCTCCTGTTCATATAAAATGATTACGTTTCCTTTTGTGAATCGAACTCTTTTAGTAACTGATGACGAGTGCAATCTTTGCAAAAGATACTGTCAGACATCTTTGATAAATACTCTTGATTGTAACAAGACACGAAAGGAAGCATTTCATTCTGTCTTTTCTGTAACGATGGCATGCAAATAAACTCACACATTATTGATGATTTCTTTTCCTGGCTCCAACTTCTGGTGTGGTATTAATAAACCTTCATATTTGCTTTTCTAATTACAAATTTTCAGTTCCTCCGAAATCATTTTAAGCAATAATCAATAAGAAATTCATCTTACATTCAGTTTATAACCAGTGCTGGAGAATATCTCAGATTACATGAGTTTAGCAGTAGGCCAAAGTCGAAGAAGAGAAGACACTAATAGACACAGGAGGCACTGGCGCGAAAACTTTGGAAAAATATGCAAGAAAAACCCTTAACTTAAATGTCAGTTCGTCACTTCAGTGCCATACGTGATACACGCTTTGGGCGATCAAATTATTAACTGAAATGTCAGTTCGTCACTTCAGTGCCATACGTGATACACGCTTTGGGCGATCAAATTATTACCTTAAATGTCAGTAAGTCACTTCAGTGCCATACGCGATACACGCTTTGGGCGATCAAATTATTAACTTAAATGTCAGTTAGTCACTTCAGTGCTATACGTGATACACGCTTTGGGCGATGAAATTATTAACTTAAATGTCAGTTAGTCACTTCAGTGCCATACGTGATACACGCTTTGGGCGAGCAAATTATTAACGTAAATGTCAGTTAGTCACTTCAGTGCCATACGTGATACACGATTTGGGCGATCAAATTATTAACTTAAATGTCAGTTAGTCACTTCAGTGCCATACGCGATACACGCTTTGGGCGATCAAATTGTTAACTTAAATGTCAGTTAGTCACTTCAGTGCCATACGTGATACACGCTTTGGGCGATCAAATTATTAATTAAATGTCAGTTAGTCACTTCAGTGCCATACGTGATACACGTTTTGGGCGATCAAATTATTAATTAAATATCAGTTAGTCACTTCAGTGCCATACGTGATACACGCTTTGGGCGATCAAATTATTAACTTAAATGTCAGTTAGTCACTTCAGTGCCATACGTGATACACGCTTTGGGCGATCAAATTATTAAATTAAATATCAGTTAGTCACTTCAGTGCCATACGTGATACACGCTTTGGGCGATCAAATTATTAACTTAAATGTCAGTTAGTCACTTCAGTGCCATAGGTGATACACGATTTGGGCGATCAAATTTTTAACTTAAATGTCAGTTAGTCAATTCAGTGCCATACGTGATATACGCTTTGGGCGATCAAATTATTAACTTAAATGTCAGTTCGTCACTTCAGTGCCATACGTGATACACGCTTTGGGCGATCAAATTATTAACTTAAATGTCAGTTAGTCACTTCAGTGCCATACGTGATATACGCTTTGGGCGATCAAATTATCAACTTAAATGTCAGTTCGTCACTTCAGTGCCATACGTGATACACGCTTTGGGCGATCAAATTATTAACTTAAATGTCAGTTAATCACTTCAGTGCTATACGTGATACACGCTTTGGGCGATCAAATTATTAAGTTAAATGTCAGTTAGTCACTTCAGTGCCATACGTGATACACGCTTTGGGCGATCAAATTATTAACTTAAATGTCAGTTAATCACTTCAGTGACATACGTGATAAGCGCTTTGGGCGATCAAATTATTAACTTCAATATCAGTTAGTCACTTCTGTGCCATACGTGATACACTCTTTGGGCGATCAAATTATTAACTTAAATGTCAGTTAGTCACTTCAGTGCCATACGTGATACACGCTTTGGGCGATCAAATTATTAACATAAATGTCAGTTAGTCACTTCAGTGCCATATTGATACACGCTTTGGGCGATCAAATTTTTAATTAAATGTCAGTTAGTCACTTCAGTGCCATACGTGATACACGCTTTGGGCGATCAAATTATTAAATTAAATGTCAGTTAGTCACTTCAGTGCCATACGTGATACACGCTTTGGGCGATCAAATTATTAACTTAAATGTCAGTTAGTCACTTCAGTGTCATACGTGATACACGCTTTGGGCGATCAAATTATTAACTTAAATGTCAGTTAGTCACTTCAGTGCCATACGTGATACACGCTTTGGGCGATCAAATTATTAACGTAAATGTCAGTTAGTCACTTCAGTGCCATACGTGATACACGCTTTGGGCGATCAAATTATTAACTTAAATGTCAGTTAGTCACTTCAGTGCCATACGTGATACAGGCTTTGGGCGATCAAATGAACTTAAATGTCAGTTAGTCACTTCAGTGCCATACGTGATACACGCTTTGGGCGATCAAATTATTAACTTAAATGTCAGTTAGTCACTTCCGTGCCATATGTGATACACGCTTTGGGCGATCAAATTATTAACTTAAATGTCAATTAGTCACTTCAGTTCGATACGTGATACACGCTTTGGGCGATCAAATTATTAACTTAAATGGCAGTTAGTCACTTCAGTGCCATAGGTGATACACGATTTGGGCGATCAAATGTTTAACTTAAATGTCAGTTAGGCAATTCAGTGCCATACGTGATATACGCTTTGGGCGATCAAATTATTGACTTAAATGTCAGTTCGTCACTTCAGTGCCATACGTGATACACGCTTTGGGCGATCAAATTATTAACTTAAATATCAGTTACTCACTTAAGTGCCATACGTGATACACGCTTTGGGCGATCAAATTATTAACTTAAATGTCAGTTAGTCACTTCAGTGCCATACGTGATACACGCTTTGGCGATTAAATTATTAACATAAATGTCAGTTAGTCACTTCAGTGCCATACTTGATACACGCTTTAGGCGATCAAATTATTAACTTAAATGTCAGTAACTCACTTCAGTGCCATACGTGATACACGCTTTGGGCGATCAAATTATTAACTTAAATATCAGTTAGTCACTTCAGTGCCATACGTGATACACGCTTTGGGCGATCAAATTATTAACTTAAATGTCAGTTAGTCACTTCAGTGCCATACGTGATACACGCTTTGGGCGATCAAATTATTAACTTAAATATCAGTTAGTCACTTCAGTGCCATACGTGATACACGCTTTGGGCGATCAAATTATTAACTTAAATATCAGTTAGTCACTTCAGTGCCATACGTGTTACACGCTTTGGGCGATCCAATTATTAACTTAAATGTCAGTTAGTCACTTCAGTGCCATACGTGATACACGCTTTGGGCGATCAAATTATTAACTTAAATGTCAGTTAGTCACTTCAGTGCCATACGTGATACAGGCTTTGGGCGATCAAATGAACTTAAATGTCAGTTAGTCACTTCAGTGCCATACGTGATACACGCTTTGGGCGATCAAATTATTAACTTAAATGTCAGTTAGTCACTTCCGTGCCATATGTGATACACGCTTTGGGCGATCAAATTATTAACTTAAATGTCAATTAGTCACTTCAGTTCGATACGTGATACACGCTTTGGGCGATCAAATTATTAACTTAAATGGCAGTTAGTCACTTCAGTGCCATAGGTGATACACGATTTGGGCGATCAAATTTTTAACTTAAATGTCAGTTAGTCAATTCAGTGCCATACGTGATATACGCTTTGGGCGATCAAATTATTGACTTAAATGTCAGTTCGTCACTTCAGTGCCATACGTGATACACGCTTTGGGCGATCAAATTATTAACTTAAATATCAGTTACTCACTTAAGTGCCATACGTGATACACGCTTTGGGCGATCAAATTATTAACTTAAATGTCAGTTAGTCACTTCAGTGCCATACGTGATACACGCTTTGGCGATTAAATTATTAACATAAATGTCAGTTAGTCACTTCAGTGCCATACTTGATACACGCTTTAGACGATCAAATTATTAACTTAAATGTCAGTAACTCACTTCAGTGCCATACGTGATACACGCTTTGGGCGATCAAATTATTAACTTAAATATCAGTTAGTCACTTCAGTGCCATACGTGATACACGCTTTGGGCGATCAAATTATTAACTTAAATGTCAGTTAGTCACTTCAGTGCCATACGTGATACACGCTTTGGGCGATCAAATTATTAACTTAAATATCAGTTAGTCACTTCAGTGCCATACGTGATACACGCTTTGGGCGATCAAATTATTAACTTAAATGTCAGTTAGTCACTTCAGTGCCATACGTGATACACGCTTTGGGCGATCAAATTATTAACTTAAATGTCAGTTAGTCACTTCCGTGCCATATGTGATACACGCTTTGGGCGATCAAATTATTAACTTAAATGTCAATTAGTCACTTCAGTTCGATACGTGATACACGCTTCGGGCGATCAAATTATTAACTTAAATGGCAGTTAGTCACTTCAGTGCCATAGGTGATACACGATTTGGGCGATCAAATTTTTAACTGAAATGTCAGTTAGTCAATTCAGTGCCATACGTGATATACGCTTTGGGCGATCAAATTATTGACTTAAATGTCAGTTCGTCACTTCAGTGCCATACGTGATACACGCTTTGGGCGATCAAATTATTAACTTAAATATCAGTTACTCACTTAAGTGCCATACGTGATACACGCTTTGGGCGATCAAATTATTAACTTAAATGTCAGTTAGTCACTTCAGTGCCATACGTGATACACGCTTTGG
>JBBBDQ010025870.1:0-20570 GCA_037127315.1 Ascarosepion bandense | reverse complement strand
GCTATCGGGAAAGGAAACAAATGGAAGGGATTTTCACAAACAAAAAGTCCAGGAAAAATCTGAGGAACGATCTGGAACTCATGACTTGTATCCTTTTCTACGTAAACACCGAGAGATTCCGGGGCTATACTCGACCCTATAATCTGCTGTTCTTACCTCTTCTTCTTACAGCCTTCCTTGAGTGGCTCTTGAGTCTTGTATTAGGTGACTGATAATTTATAAAAAAAAAAATTAAATTCTGGCTTAAAAACAGTTTGTTCATCATCGTCACCAACGTTGACGGTGCATAATGATAAAATGCTGCCTTTTTTTTTTTTTTTTTGACACTTGTGCACGTCAGCTGGGAACCTGACTTGTCAAACACTTCGCCGTCGCCAAGGCCGAAACGCCTTATCCACCGCCGAACTCTGCAAATATTAGTCAATATAAATAAAGCTTTTAGGCCAGGTGTCTGGTTTAGATGAATATCTGCAAACGTCATTCGGTGTCTGCATTTAGCACTCGAGATCCGATAAATGCTAGAATCGCAAAAACCGATTGTACACTCCATTTACCACCGAATGTGACACCTCGACGTGGGGTAAGGGTTAGCAAGCTTCTCCCTCTAGATCACTTACGACTGAACAGACAGTTCGATCTTGATTGCATGCACGATACATTCGGCAACGTACCACATCGAAGCTGGGCTTAGAAAGTCACCATAAATTACAAAAGTGTTCACTTTTCACTGTATGCCCCATACTTTCGGCCTTGTGCTACATCTCAACTCCGCTTGGAAAATAACACACTGAATTTAGAGATCTGGTGCATAAAGAGTACCGCAAGATCTCTAAATGACTCTCCTCATAACATAATATCCTCATATATATATATATATATATATATATATATATATATATATATATATATATATATGACTGTCTTTGCTTGGAATCTGTATCAACTGACCCCGTCCCATTTCAAAGAGAGCAGCATTATTTGCCATTGTGTTATGATTTTTCAAAAACAATTTAGGAATATATTTATGTGAGAAAGTAATATATTCCCAATTGAAACTGTTCTGCTTATAAGAAGTATACGTATAGTAAATATGTATAAGATAGAAAGAAAGAATCATATAGTATATATATATATATATATATATATATGTGTGTGTGTGTGTGTGTGTGTGTGTGTGTGTGTGTATCCTAAAGGTAGCATCAATTAGATAACCGGTAAACTTTTACCGATATTAATTCTATACATATAAAAAATTCCACCTGTATATATATCTCTCCTCCTCTTTATAAATATATATATATATATATTCAAGTTCGTCTCTTTTGGAATTTACCCGGATTACATACCAAGTGTACTATATATATATATATATATATATATATATGTGTGTGTGTGTGTGTGTGTGTGTGTGTGTGTGTATCCTAAAGGTAGCATCAATTAGATAACCGGTAAACTTTTACCGATATTAATTCTATACATATAAAAAATTCCACCTGTATATATATCTCTCCTCCTCTTTATAAATATATATATATATATATTCAAGTTCGTCTCTTTTGGAATTTACCCGGATTACATACCAAGTGTACTATATATATATATATATATATATATATATATATATATGTGTGTGTGTGTGTGTGTGTGTGTGTGTGTGCTTTGCTTTCATTTGAGCGTGAAAATTATCCAAAATGAAATTTTTTTAAATGTTGTAATGTCATGGTCATGCACGCGTTAAAGCATGAAAAAATTGTTCTTTTTTGCAAACATTTTAAAACATTACTACAGAATTCATGGCTGATTGTATCAATTGACGGCTTAAGTTTTTTTTTTAATGAATATTGCCTCGAGGATCTGTAGTTTGCTTTGTTGTTTGTTTTTGGTGTATCTATTATTAAAAATAAGCAGACACAATGTTTGCAATTTATTTAATCTGACATATATATATATATGTATATATATATATATATACTAGCAGTATTGCCCGGCGTTGCTCGGGTCTAATGAAAGCTTTAAAACTAATCCATGTTCCTGGAGCTCAGACTCTTTTGACGTTGGCACGAAAGACTAAAATGCAATAGTTGTTTCCAGTCAAAGCGAAACCGTAGATTAAAACAAAAATGAGTGGATGTAAGTCAAATTTTGATTTCTGGTATCGATGTCAAATAAGTTTTCCGTCGCAAACTGAATTTTGAAAGCTAAATAAGTCCTCTTAGTAAATGGTATCATGGCTGAGACTAAGAATTACAATTATACCTACTTAGAGCAAAAGCCGAGGCAAAAACCAAAATAAAAGGGCTGAAAACATGATTTTGATCAGACCCTGTAGAATATCGGGGTATCGATTTCCAATATTAGAGTCAAATAAGTCATCTAAGAATAAACTAACCTAAGTAAATCCATTAAAACTTATTGTACCCATTGAGAGTACAATTGGAGAAAATGAGCCATATTTATGGTTAAATATCGGTTTTTGATCAGATTTGATAGAATATCGAGGGTATCGATTTTCGATACCGAAGAAAATGAGTCGTTTGGGAAGATCTACTGATGTTTGAGACTAAGAACTATAATTTTATCAAGTTAGAGCAAATTCTGCAAGAACCACGATAAAAGGGATGAAATCCTGATCTTGATAAGACCTGATAGGATATCGGGGTATCGATTTCCGATATCCGATTACCTGACCGGAAGCCTAAAAATTATTTTTGTGAAGTTTGGTGAGAATCGAATAAAAATTATGGATTTGTATAAAGAACACACACACAAACATTTTGCCTCATATATATATATATATATATATATATATATATATATGTGTGTGTGTGTGTGTGTGTGTGTGTGTGTGTATCCTAAAGGTAGCATCAATTAGATAACCGGTAAACTTTTACCGATATTAATTCTATACATATAAAAAATTCCACCTGTATATATATCTCTCCTCCTCTTTATAAATATATATATATATATATTCAAGTTCGTCTCTTTTGGAATTTACCCGGATTACATACCAAGTGTACTATATATATATATATATATATATATATATATATATGTGTGTGTGTGTGTGTGTGTGTGTGTGTGTGTGCTTTGCTTTCATTTGAGCGTGAAAATTATCCAAAATGAAATTTTTTTAAATGTTGTAATGTCATGGTCATGCACGCGTTAAAGCATGAAAAAATTGTTCTTTTTTGCAAACATTTTAAAACATTACTACAGAATTCATGGCTGATTGTATCAATTGACGGCTTAAGTTTTTTTTTTAATGAATATTGCCTCGAGGATCTGTAGTTTGCTTTGTTGTTTGTTTTTGGTGTATCTATTATTAAAAATAAGCAGACACAATGTTTGCAATTTATTTAATCTGACATATATATATATATGTATATATATATATATATACTAGCAGTATTGCCCGGCGTTGCTCGGGTCTAATGAAAGCTTTAAAACTAATCCATGTTCCTGGAGCTCAGACTCTTTTGACGTTGGCACGAAAGACTAAAATGCAATAGTTGTTTCCAGTCAAAGCGAAACCGTAGATTAAAACAAAAATGAGTGGATGTAAGTCAAATTTTGATTTCTGGTATCGATGTCAAATAAGTTTTCCGTCGCAAACTGAATTTTGAAAGCTAAATAAGTCCTCTTAGTAAATGGTATCATGGCTGAGACTAAGAATTACAATTATACCTACTTAGAGCAAAAGCCGAGGCAAAAACCAAAATAAAAGGGCTGAAAACATGATTTTGATCAGACCCTGTAGAATATCGGGGTATCGATTTCCAATATTAGAGTCAAATAAGTCATCTAAGAATAAACTAACCTAAGTAAATCCATTAAAACTTATTGTACCCATTGAGAGTACAATTGGAGAAAATGAGCCATATTTATGGTTAAATATCGGTTTTTGATCAGATTTGATAGAATATCGAGGGTATCGATTTTCGATACCGAAGAAAATGAGTCGTTTGGGAAGATCTACTGATGTTTGAGACTAAGAACTATAATTTTATCAAGTTAGAGCAAATTCTGCAAGAACCACGATAAAAGGGATGAAATCCTGATCTTGATAAGACCTGATAGGATATCGGGGTATCGATTTCCGATATCCGATTACCTGACCGGAAGCCTAAAAATTATTTTTGTGAAGTTTGGTGAGAATCGAATAAAAATTATGGATTTGTATAAAGAACACACACACAAACATTTTGCCTCATATATATATATATATATATATATATATATATATATATATATAGTGTATTTGGGCAGAAGTCTTTCTTTTATGAAAACTTTCATTAAAAATGACAGACAAGATGCTATGGTTACGTTTTTATAAAGTTTTTCATGTGATCTCATATTTTTCTTTTCATAAAATATGACCCGGTAGCCAACAAATCAAGTAAATAACACTACAAAATTCAGGAAAAATCTTGTTTCGAACTCACTGGGTGCCCCGTACTATCAGCATTGTGTCAAATTTAAGCGAATCTTAGAATATCAACTCTCATTGCCATTACACAGGCTCTAATGTTAACACTAGTATTCCCTAGAAAATTCCTGCTCAATTAACATAAAATAAAAAAAGACGACACTGTCAGTAGAAAATTGGTTGGGTCACGCAAAATTAAATTGCTGATTGAAAAATATGTCGTAAATGTACTATCACAGTCCAAGTTAAGTCTGTCTTAATCAAAAACAAATATTAAATTTTTGTACGCAATCAATCGCCAAATTTATTCTAATGAACACAAAAAAATGAATATTTTGTAAACTCCCTGCAAGCTACGCGCAGGCTGGATTTTATACATGCCTGCTCTAGAAAATGATCTCCCGATCACATTTTTTTATGTGCCCTGTCCACTTAAAACCTAGCCGATCATGGCTCTCTACAACTTCCTGTCCCTTCTATCTCTTAATAAATCTTGATTTTCTGATTTTTCTTCTAATCCCAATTTCGACATCTATTTACTCAAGCTCATTATGTATTTTATACGATTTTTTCCTCTGTCCTTCTTGCCATCTATCTGTCCTGTGAGTATCAGATTTTCCAAGCCCTCCTCCTCAGTATGTGACCCAGAAACTTTAACTGTCTCTTCCTAATGTTGAGTATTGGTTTCCTTTTTGTTTCTTTTTTTTTTCAAAAACTTCACCGTTGATTTCATGTTCAGTCCACGGTAACCTCAGCACTACAATCAAAATTTCTTGTAAAAGTCTACGATCAAGTATTGTCTTTCGTATTATGATCTGCTTTTTATTACCTTCTCTTCTGACTGTCTTCCTTGAGTGGCTCTTGAGTCTTGTATTAAGTGATCATTTATTTTTAAAAACTTAAGATAAAATGAATTAAAGGTATATGCCAAATGTTAATTATTCTGGCACAAAGCCGCAAGTATAGTGTACCCAATGAGGGTCGGCTTCAGGGTAGTAATAGTCTGCTCAAAGTGAAAAATTAGATTTAAAAGTGTTACGGAAAGTTCGGAAGATTAACGAAATGTTTTTAACAACCGACCTGTTTTATTTATTTTTAATTAACACTCGTATTTGAGTAGATATTCTATTTTTAATCAAACAGTATATTTATAAATTTATTTCTAGAGGTCTGATTATTTACGATAAATTGTGTTACAAAAATGTGTGTCATTCGACAAGATTCGAAGCTGCGCCTCCTAACAACATAGTATTGATTAAAAATAATGTTCAAACAAATAAATTAAATAGGTCGGTTGTTAAAACAATTTCGTTAATCTTCGGGACTTTCTGTAACATTTGTTGACATTACGATACACTTTCAGAGCAGAAATGGTTATTTACGTTTAATCGAAAATTATGTTATATAAGGCTTGATTTAACTTCGATTAGATTGTGAAACCATTTGTGGTAGAGCGGTCCAGATAAATTAATGGCTTCCCCTATGTTGCCAGGGGCCTCAGGTTCGAATCCTGTCGAATGACACACATTTTCGTAACAAAATTTATCGTGAATAATCAGGCCGATAGAAATAAATATATAAATATACTGTTTTATTAAAAACAGAATATCTACTCAAATACGAACATCGATTAAAAATCATGTTCAAACAATTATATTAAATATGTCGGTTGTTAAATCTTGTGGGCTTTCCTTTAACAGTCTGTGTTTACATTGGTTGACATTACGATACACTTTCAGAGCAGAATCGAAAATTGTGCTATATGTCTTGATTTAACTTCGATTAGACTGTGAAATCATTCGTGGTTAAGAGTGTGTTAATGTGAGCAGAGTCTATATTTCATTGCCCATTACGATTTGGTTAAAAGATATCTTTCTCAAAGAGAAAAAAAGAGGATGTTGAATATATCTATATCCATTGTTAGTCATGACATTCTAAATTATGCGCTATTTTCTTTTCTTTTTTTCTAACGCACAGTTTAATTCTGAATATATTCACCGCCCTCTTTTTTTCTCTTTTCTGCAAACATTCATGCTTTTCACCTTCTCTCTCTTTTTCATATGTCCTCTGTGTGTGTGTGGGGGGGGGGTTGGGGGGTTGGGTGTGTGTGTGTGTGTGTGTGTGTGTGTGTGTGTGTGTGTGTGTGTGTGTGTGTCACACTACCTCGCGTGCACACGAGACACACAATATATTCCCTCACAGACCCTCCTTCCTCATAATTTTCACTTCTCTTCCCGTTCCATACGTAGCATACTCACCGACTTTACCCCAAATCTGTCGCTTGCCCTTTACTCTCGTCTCTACTACGGCCTGAATTTGTAAGGCATTCGCGTCTAAACATGGCTGACAAGTCCACGTGTTCTTAAACGTGAAAACAAAGACAAAACATAAAAACTGAAACTCCGATAGATTTCTTTCAGCATAACAATGGGGCGCTTGATAAGAAAGCAACGACAAGCGGCAGGTCCTTGAAACTAGTTGCTTTTGAGCGAGGAAAATGCCCGGGTTTAGAAGACAAGTAAAACGCTAGATTTTCGAACGATGATTTTCTACAAGGCAGGACTCTCATAGTTTAGTTAAAGAGAGATAACTACTTGACATCTGGAAGTGGCATTGCGCATAGGATGAGAATTTTATACCCCAGTAATCAAAATAAAATAAAATGCATAGCAACTGAAGAAGACGGAGGCGTACAATGGCCGAAAAGTCGGAAAAAATGGCAATATAAATGAGGACAACAGTCCGAATAGTGCAAATAATGTAAATATTACCTCACCTCAGACGTACAGACAAATATTGAACACACTTGTGATACACCGACCCCTGTTTGGCCTTGTAAATCTCGAGATGGCAACGCCCAAATGTTTGTCAGTTATATAAACAGAAATAAAAACAATAAAAGAAGTCAGCCTATTGATCTTTTAAGCATTTACTTATACCTGTTAACCTCAGTTTCTCTCTCTCTCATGTATATATATATATATATATATATATATATATATATATATATATATATTCTAAATATATACTGTTAAATATAAGAGACAATGAATACCTATTATGTTTAATCATGAGCCGTTCTAAACGTCGTATTTTGGCTTCAATTTCAGTTGAAAATAAAGAAAAAATTCTCCAACATTTGGATATTTTCTTATTAAGTTATATGTAAGCTTTCGGCTCACATGAGCCATTTTCAGAGAGGTTATTAAGACGGTAACACAATAACATCCACCATCAGCGACGATTTTATTTTGTGTTGACATAAAACTCCGCTAAACAACAGCAATAGTTACCAAAAATAAAAACCGATTTTAGTCAACAATACAATAATCCTTACTCATACACACCGTAAAAAGAACCTTCAGATACTGGAGGCCATCTACATTAAATCCAAACAACCCACACTTAATAAAATCACGTTTAAATCTGGTCATAACACATTACATTGATTTGAATATATGGTTCTGTTGTCATTTCGCGCTATCACGCGGTGTGACATCATAGAACCGCATTGCAAATTTGCGAACTGCGTTTGTTATTTTTGGTAACTATTGCCGTTGTCTAGCGGAGTTTTATGTCAACACAAAATTATAATCGTCGCTGATGGTGGATGTTATTGTGTTACCGTCTTAATAAACTCACTGAAGATGGCTCATGGCTTAGATCTTACTGAATAAAAAATTATCAAAATGTTGAAGAATTTTTGTCTTTATTTTCAACAGAAATTAAAGCCAAAATACAACGTTTAGAACGGCTCATGATAAACATAATAGGCATTCATTGTCTCTTATATTTAACAGTATATGTTTAGAAAATTATTTGCTACTTCGATACACTATATATATATATATATATATATAACTGTAGGGTGTTGCTTGGTTTGACAATAGCCACACCCTTCTACTTAGATGATATTATGTCAGTAGAAACTTTCTCACATGTTTACACTTCGCCATTATTTGTAATCTTTTATTTAAAAGTCTTAGAAGGTTTAAATAGTCTCCACCATGTTTGTATATATATATATGTGTGTGTGTGTGTGTGTGTGTTTGTATGTATATATATATATATATATATATATATATTTGTATGTATATATATATCAGTCAGTTAAGCGCCATACGTAATACACGCTTAGGCGATCATGTCTCGAAAGAGACATGACTCACTGGGCAGAATATTATCCTGCAGTAGGTTGCCATTACTTTCTGCGCGAGACTTGTTGCCAACCAAGGCTATAGAACCCAATCTGTTTTGTAATACCCTATCCGTGACTTACTTGTTATTATACATACAAAATAGCATCATCCACATGCAAAAGAAGATTAAAAATAATGGAGGCATTATTAATTAAAAAAAGAAGAAGAAATCCTACACTTAATATCAAGTATGAACACGAAAACAATGTTCTGATATATATATATATATATATATATATATTCGACCTTGCGCTACCCTTTACCGGTGGATTGGACGTGGTTTTAACGCTTGGCTACCAATAGTGTCTCAATAGTCTAAGTTTTTTTTTTTTTTGTTTTGCTTTTGAGACACTCATTCAAATTATTTTTCAAAACACATATCTGGTAAACTTCATATCCGAAATGTAAACAAAGCTTAGGGACGTTCTTCGTAGGAAGGCAGATATCACATGTACTCGAACCGTTTCCCCAAGATCCCTTTTAAGGGGGCCTTTTTAGTTGGGCAGATAGATATTAAGACGCGGCGGGCGAAATCTCAACAATATCATAAAGTGCAAGGTACAATTCAGGGACTTCAAAGTCTAGCAGATACGGAAATGCTATTTATCGGTGTAATAACAGGCGGCAGAAAAATGGCCCACTGTAATCCAAAAGCGCATTAGAATCCCGAACGATGCCCTTCAGAAACCAAGCAAAGTATCAAGACAGTGTTGAACAGCTATGTAATACCTATCCTCCTATCTGGCATGGTTAATTTGGGAAAAATAGTGAAGGGTTTTCTCGTTTCCTTCTCTGTAGTTTAGAATTCAGTGTCTTCCTTCCTCAAGACTAACTGCCACCCAAAGCTAGAGAAATCTAATCTACCTTGTTATTTTATCGATAGGTGGAGGAATATTCATGCATTTCCAAAGATAAAAACTAGAACGGAATTTCCGCACCGAAAACCCTTACCCTAACTCGCATAAAGGAAAGAGAGAACGGGGAAAGTTACGAGTGATCTACTTAATGGGCTTAAGCAAGATAATGGCAAAACAGGGTTTAGGAGAAAAAACACAAGAGAAAAGGTGTTAAAAGCTACAAGAGATAGAAGGATGTGGGTGGGGCATGATCGCTAATGTTCATCTCTGTATTCATTTTTTTATCTTCTAAAGAAAAAAAAAAGAAAAGAAAAAAGAGCAATATGGACTTTAGTACCCACAAAATTTATCAGCTAGTGAGCCACAAATAGCTGTTTGGTTTTTATAGGAGATGACAAGGGCAGAAATACTGGCAAAAATCTATCATTTTTTACGCTTACTGCGCAAAACAGTGATTTGAAATTATCTAAGCAACAGTGATCGACAGCTTAAGAAGTGACACCATGACCTATAAGAGATGGCAACATGACCCCGATCACCACAAAATTTTTTATCAGGTTACATAGTAGCTCATCAGGGGGTAGTTGTTGGGTGTTCTTCGTAGCACAGTGGTTTTCTAAGCATAGCTTGGATGTGGCACAAGGTCGAAAATAAGTAGCACCGAGTAAGGATCGAACTCACTACTCAGTTTTAATGATTCTAGTAAGACAAGTTTGCTTAACATTGCACTACGTCGAGGTGCCCCCTTCGTGGCAGGGAGTATTAGATGTTTATCAGCGTTGTCAGTGGTCTGTGCTCGAGCCTGGATTCAAGAGGCTTGTATATTGATTTTCAAAGTGAGCAACCTCACCACAGTTGTCAATTTAAAAAAATAAACGAAAGGTAGAAAAAAGAATTAAACACCAAGATACAGTAACTTTCTCACCGAAGCAATGCGGCTTCCCTGTGTCTCTTCTACAAATACTTTCACAGCTTCTGCTCCGATGAACTTAGCCCACTGGTATCCCCTATATATATGAATTTACTGGAGCTATAAGATTAGCAACTAGGACCCACCCTTTTACTGTGAAATCAATAAAATATAAACGCAAATTCTACTCCATTAGCTTCTTTTCTCGCATTTCCAGCCTGTTGAATTACCTTTCCTTTCCCCGACAGCTACAATCTCCAGGAATGTAAATGTAAAGTCATTAGTCATCTTCTATTTCACTAACTTGCATCCTCTCTCTCTCATGCTCTTTTCTCCGTCCACTCCACTCTCATCAGTATTCTCATCCTTCTCTTACCTACTTACACCCCCTACAACCTGTACTCTTTCTCAAAACTTTCCTTCTATGTAACCCTCTGCACAACAGTGTCAGTAAACTTCCTTGTTTGGGGCGATATGATTATAAAATAAAATAAACATTTAAAAAGTCACCCATGACCTTTAAAATTGGGACTCACCATACCACGTACGCAAGGGTGAATCATCTGCATTCCTTTCGTATTTCAGTATTAAGAAGTAAGTTCTATTTGAGCCGCTTCTTCCTAAGATCTGTTGCTTTTGACACCTGATTCGATGTTTACTCTTTCACAACAATCAAGTTTTGGCTTAACAATTATCCTTCTAACATAGTCGCATGAACTTCCCTTATAATCCTTTTTACGCTCACACAAACATCACAATATAAGCTTCTACCTTATGTAGCTCTGGATCTTTGTGTTAGATGAACATTAATATAAAAAAAGTAAAAATAAAAATTGATATATAAGTTTCACAAGAACAGTTTCTTCCCGCGAAGCACTTCTGTGGAATCAACTCCCAACAAAATGTTTCGACGTTCACTACAATTTTAACCTGTTCAAGTCTAGGGTTAGTCGTTATCTTCCTCATCTATCTGAATAAACTAATTTTTAATGTAACCCTCTACCTCGAGTGTTCTCTGGCCTTGTACAGGGTAAATATTACTGTAAAAAAAAAACAAAAAAAAAAACAGTAGAATGTGTTTCTTGGCGTCTAAATTCTCAAACGATGGATTTGTTTTTGATGTATTATGTATTATTTTTTTATGTATTATTTTTTTATGTATTATTTTTTATGTATTATTTTTCCCCTGATGCATATGATCAAAAACCCTGCTTCACGTCAGTATCTGTTCGAGGGGGTAATAGCAGCAATACAATCAGGACCCGATTTCTTGCCAGTTTTGGGTAATTATCAACTGAGAAGCACGCGATTTTATATCATTTTCTCTCTTCTATCTTCATACAAATAGCACAAAGCTTTCGACAATTAAATTCGCTTTTATACTAGGTTTTTGCTGGGTGTCAGTTGCGCGCAGAAAATTTTGTGCTGTACATAAAATGACTTTCTTAGCCAAATCAAAATCCCGATTCATCGCAATTACCCAGACTTTGAGAAACGCTAATCTAGGTAAGCAGAAGGAGTTACCTACACAATCTCTGTTCATATATATGTTCTTATTTCTTAAACTTGGCTTAGTGGGAATCAAGGTCAATTGAAAATAAGAATAGAAAGATTATGTTGAACCATTTTCCCCAGCGGTTTTGTTCATAAGAATGTCATACGTGTTTATTGTTAAATTTATATATATATATATATATATATATATATATATATTACCGGCTATAATTATTAGGTTACCCCAGTTTTTTAACAGAAACGATGTATTTCATACTATTTTTAGTATTTATTGCCTAGTGGATAATTCTAACTGAAAATAGAATGGTTCTTCCTCTTCACTTTTCCAAAACTTCACAATTACGTGTCAAATCCTGGTTTTTCCCAAATAGAAAAAGGATTGACCACGTGCTTACAGAAAAATATCACAATATTGATACATGTTTTTTATTTAATCCTTTCTGAGCTTTTTCTCACATCAGCCATTATGAAAGATGACAATTGCATTAGGTGTATTAAACAGTTTGCTGACGAACGTTAATGCTATATTAGTGTAGGTTTTGTTTCTTAAACAGTGTAAGATCTGCAGGCGGTTAATTGTTTTTTATTGTATTGACTTCTTTTTCGCGTGCTTAATGCATGTCTGTTTAATTGCTTTGTATTGAATTGATTTTTTTTATCATTTTATGCTGACCTCTTTTTGCTGTGTTGGATTGACCGTTTTACCGTGTTAATATATATATATATATATATATATATATATATATATATATATATATATATATCAGAGTAAATTAAGAGTATTTTTGTTTCTACAGTTGTTTTCCGAAATGATTATTTGTCGTACACATCTAAAGACTATTATTATTATTATGTCACTTTTCATCATATTTCGATTTCTGCTTTGGTCTCACTACCAACCAAGTCTGCGGGGAGACCTAAGGCAGGTAGTGGCGTGTTATGACTCCATTTCATGTTTTTCTATCTTCCCTATCATCCCCAGCATTACATAGATAACATTTTCCTTAGTGTGTGGGCTGTACTTAATAAGACAATTTTTTGTATATCTCTTAAGCTGGGGTTTCCAGGGATTCTTTCAATGTGTTGTTTTGTTCCATTTTTTATCATTCCAAGTGCACCTACTATCACTGGCACAACTCTTGTTTTCAATTTCCACATTTTTTCTATTTCAATTTCCAGGTCTTTATATTTTGGCAGTTTTTCAAATTCCTTGATTGCTATGTTACAATCCGCTGGACAAGCCATATCAATTAATAGACAAGTTTTCTCCTTCTGGTTTTTAACAATAATGTCTGGCCTGTTTGCTTCAATTTTTCTGTCTGTGTAGATGGTGTAATCCCATAGAATGGTTACATCTTCTATTTCTGTAACCGGTGCTGCATGATGTTCATACCAGTGTTTGTTTACAGTTTTTCCATAATGTTTGCACATTGCCCAATGTAAATATTGCCCAACTCTATCGTGGCGATTTTTATATTCGTTTGGGGCAAGCACAGAACAGCCTGAGATTAGGTGGTCTATTGTTTCTTGGTGTTTATCACAAAACCTGCATTTTGGATCCATATTATTATGCATAATATTTGCCTGAAAGTTTCTCGTGAAAAGACTTTGGTCTTGTGCTGCAAGTATAAATCCTTCAGTTTCAGACTTTAATCCAGATGCACGTAACCATCGATTATTATTATTATTATTATTATTATTATTATTATTATTATTATTATTATTTCCTTGGGTTTATGCTGCATACACATTTTATTCCGGATCTCAACCAAAGATTTAAAAATGGCTTGATGACATTTCCCACTGAACATTTAGTAAAAAAAAATTATTTTTAAAACATATTTTACATGGATAAAGCTCTTCAGAAGAGCATATATTAACGCATATATTTAACTTTGTTAAAAACTTAAGACAACCCTTAGCTACTGCTGGAACTTCTGTGGTATGGTGAGATGGTTACATTCTACAAGCTTTCTTTCCAAGTACCCCTATAAACAACGAAAAGAAGCGACAAGGTTATAACTTCGTGCGTATGAGTTCAAGGTCAATCTGTGCCAAGCGGAGTGACTCTGCGTACTTTAGTTCCATTACTCTAGCCACCGTCCTGATACTTTTTGATCAGACCTCGTATATATATATATATATATATATATAGTCATCCGCAGACAGATCTGTTTCGCTGTATCACAGCTCATTAGTACGGTTAGACTCCAATTGCTTTTATCCCAGGATTGAAACCCGACCGAATTGGCGTCAGTCGGCGATTCTACCTCATTGCTATGGGCGTTCGGTAGAAGAAGGCAGACTTTTTAGCGTGTATATTATCAGTATACATGCCAAATAGCCAGAATGCTCTAATTCATTACTGAATGAGCGATATAGACAATTTTCTAAACATATATTGTTAAATATAACAGACAATGAATGTCTATTATGTTTAATCATTAGCCGTTGTAAACATCGTATTTTGGCTTTAATTTCGGGTGAAAATAAAGACATAAAATTGTCCAACATTTGAATATTTTATTTATTATGCTGGTTCAAAGCTTTCGGCTCACTTGAGACATCTTCAGAAAAGTTGCAGGGACGTTAACATCCCCCATCAAAGATGATTTGATCTTGTGTTGACATAAAACATTGCTATACAACAAGAACAGACACCGAATAGCAGACACAGTTCGTAAATTTGTAACCTGTAACCTCTCTAAAGACAGCAAAATTGAGCAGAAAGCGTAGAACCAGCATAATAAAAATGTCCAAATATTGGACAAGTTTTTTCTTTATTTTCACCTGAAATTAAAGCCAAAATACGATGTTTAGAGCGGCTCATGATTAAACATAATAGGCATTTATTTTCTGTTATATTTAACAGTATATACGTATATATATATGTATATATATACATGCATACATACACACGCACACACACACACACACACACACACACACACACACACATATATATATATATATATATATATATATATATATATATATTATTAATTAATTTTTACTTTAGAACATGTACAAACTATAACCTACTACAAAATTGTGCATTTATTTATAAATAAGTTTAGGTATGTCACCTTTCTGATCAGAGTTCAATTAACATTTCTTGGAAAAACATAGCCATGTAGGCAATATCAGACAGACTTTAGTCGACAATACAATAATACTCACTCATACACACAGTAAAAAGAACCTTCAGATATTAGAGGCCATCTACATTTAATCAAAACGACCCACACTTAATAAAATCACGTTTAAATCTGGTCATAATACATTACATTGCATTTGAATATATGGTTCTGTTGACATTTCGAGCTCTTATGCGGTGTGACGTCATAGAACCGCATTACAAATTTGCGAACTGCGTTTGCTATTTGGTAATAGTTATCGTTGCTGAGCAAAGTTTTATGTCAACACAAGATAAAATCACCTTTGATGGAGGATGTCTTTATGTTAACGTCCCTGTATACTCCCTGAAGATGGTTCATTTGAGCCGAAAGTTTAAACCAACGTAATATAAATGTAATTTTCACCTGAAATTAAAGTCAAAATACGATGTTTAGAACGGATCATGATTAAACATAACAGAAATTTATTGTCTCTTATATTTAACAGCATATGTTTAGAAAAAATTATAATTATGACAATTAATAAATATATATATGAGGGTACGCATATGTATAATAACATTATTCAGATGTTAATAAAATAGTGCTCAAGGTAGTATGAACAGAGCTATTTTACATATATTAATAAATATGTACATATTGTCCTACGATAGCACGACTTTGAGATTTATGCGTTATACAATCATCAGGTGCATATTATAAAGTGACCGTCTAATAGATTTTAATGTAAGATAAATGCATAACGCATGAAGCTCCGAGTCATCCCATTGACATAGGACAATATGTATATTTGTAAAAAAGCAATCGGAGTCTAACCGTACTGATGAGCTGTGATACGGCGAAACAGATCTGTCTGCGGATGACAATATATATATATATATATTCAGCCGCAGACAGTCCTGTTTCGATGTATTACAGCTCATCAGTACGGTTAGGCATTCGATTGCTTTTAGCCAGAATTGAAACCCAACCGTATTGACATCAGTCGGCGATTCTAACCGGTAAGCTAGCTATATATATATATATATATATATATATATATATATATATATATATATATATATATATATATATATATATATATATGTTAGCAGTACTATGCAACCGTACCTCTTGTTTCAGATGATATAATGCCAAATACATTTCATGAGATTATGGCAATTATTTTAAATTAGCGAATGTTTTTATTAAGGAAATGACTTTAAAACAGGGAAATTATTTAAAGTAAGGAAATTGTTCATTAAGGAAATTATTTTAAATTAGACCTGCAGAAGTAATTCGTATAATTTGAAAATTAAAAGAAAATTAAACAAACAATATCTTTGTCAAAATCTCTGGCGATGGAAGTGAAAATCACCGGAGAGGGACACATGCTGTTTTAAGGGCATTAATAGACAAGCAAGTACAAAAATTTAAGTACCTTGGAAATGTTCTAACAGAAGATGGAAAGTGTGACACGGAGATCCGAAGACGAATTGGCATGGCAAAGGACGCGTTCTAAAAGATGAGCAAAATACTAACACACAGGAAAATCTCAATAGAAACGAAGAAAAGAGTGCTAGACTGCTACGTGATGTCAGTTCTTCAATACGGCAGTGAATGTTGGACAATATCATCGAAAATGAGGACAAAACTGGAAGCGGCTGAAATGTGGTTCTACAGAAGGATGCTACGGATATCATGGACTGAGCATGCAAGCAACGAGGAGGTGTTGGAAAGAATGGCAACAAAAGGAATTGATGCTGAGCATCAGGAAGAGACAACTGAAGTTCCTGGGACACGCAATGAGGAAGGAGAGCCTGGAGAACCTGATACTGACTGGTCAGATAGAAGGAAGGAGAGACAGAGGAAGACAGCGGATAACATATTTGCAGGGTCTGACCAGGTGGATGACGGAACGGGGGTTGCCAGGAGCAACAGGAGCAAACATACTAAGAGCCACAAGGGATAGGGAGACGTGGAGAACCATGATCGCCTACGTACTGAAGGGACAGGGTACATAGAAGAAGAAGAATAGACACATACGATTCAAATTCGGTTCGCAGATACCATTTTATGCCCGACCAATCCATTACATTTGTAAATACGATTTTAATAAAAATAGAAGTATATTTTTGCGTTTTGAATCATTTTTTTAATCAATTAAAAAACTCTACATCTCGTCAACGCTCGACAAATCAGACCTTTCATAATACTCCTGTGTATGTTAATTAAAATTCGTTTCGTTTCAAACTAGAAAAAAAAAGTGTAAAGAGTCTCCCCCTGATATAAAATCGTTAAATATGAAAGACAACACCTCATAGACTAATTAATTGTTAGCAATTATCCATGGTTGCTTCAATGCCAACGATGTCTCCGAAAATGACAGATTGACAGTTGAGTCGAGATTCTGTCTCCCAGTTAAAGAGAAGTGGTGAGAAATGAGTGTTGTGGCCCGGATGTACCCCGAGGGCATGGTGACATAAATGAATTAACTGCACCAGTTTGCTTGTCTGCATTCATTACTTGGCCTGAGGAGTTGAAACTCAACTCTGAGAAGAGAGAGAGAGTCAGTAAAAATGAAGAGAGAGAGAGAGAGAGATCAGTAAAAATGAAGAGAGAGACACAGAGAGAAAGTCAGTAAAAATGAAGGGAAAAAGAATTCGTAAAAATGATGAAGGAGGGTGTCAGTGACGATGAAAAGAGAGAGAGAGAGAATGAGTGAAAATCAAGTTAGTGAGAGAGAGTCAGTAAAAATGCAGAGAAAGTCAGTAAAAATGAACAAAGGAGACAATGAAGATCAAGAGAAAGAGTGTCAATAAAAATGAAGAGAGAGAGTCAGTAAAAATGAAGAGAGAGTCAGTAAAAATGAAGAGAGAGTTAGTAAAAATGAAGAGAGAGGGAGTCAACGAAGCTCAAGAGAAAGAGAGTCAGTAAAAATGAAGAGAGAGTCAGTAAAAATGAAGAGAGAGTTAGTAAAAATGAAGAGAGAGGGAGTCAGCGAAGCTCAAGAGAAAGAGAGCCAGTGAAAATGAAGAGAGAGTCAGTAAAAATGAAGAGAAAAAGAGTTAGTAAAAATGAAGAGAGAGGGAGTCAACGAAGCTCAAGAGAAAGAGAGTCAGTAAAAATGAAGAGAGAGTCAGTAAAAATGAAGAGAGAGTTAGTAAAAATGAAGAGAGAGGGAGTCAGCGAAGCTCAAGAGAAAGAGAGTCAGTGAAAATGAAAAGAGAGTCAGTAAAAATGAAGAGAGAGTTAGTAAAAATGAAGAGAGAGGGAGTCAGCGAAGCTCAAGAGAAAGAGAGCCAGTAAAAATGAAGAGAGAGTCAGTAAAAATGAAGAGAGAGTTAGTAAAAATGAAGAGAGAGGGAGTCAGCGAAGCTCAAGAGAAAGAGAGCCAGTAAATATGAAGAGAGAGTCAGTAAAAATGAAGAGAGAGTTAGTAAAAATGAATAGAGAGGGAGTCAGCGAAGCTCAAGAGAAAGAGAGCCAGTAAAAATGAAGAGAGAGTCAGTAAAAATGAAGAGAAAAAGAGTTAGTAAAAATGAAGAGAGAGGGAGTCAACGAAGCTCAAGAGAAAGAGAGTCAGTGAAAATGAAGAGAGAGTCAGTAAAAATGAAGAGAAAAAGAGTTAGTAAAAATGAAAAGAGAGGGAGTCAGCGAAGCTCAAGAGAAAGAGAGTCAGTGAAAATGAAGAGAGAGTCAGTAAAAATGAAGAGAAAAAGAGTTAGTAAAAATGAAGAGAGAGAGGGTCAACGAAGCTCAAGAGAAAGAGAGTCAGTGAAAATGAAGAGAGAGTCAGTAAAAATGAAGAGAAAAAGTGTTAGTAAAAATGAAAAGAGAGGGAGTCAGCGAAGCTCAAGAGAAAGAGAGTCAGTGAAAATGAAGAGAGAGAGAGAGAGAGAGTCACTAAAAATGAAGAGAGAGAGAGAGAGTCAGTAAAAATAAAGAGAGAGAAAGAGTCGGTAAAATGAAGAGAAGAAAAGAGTCAGTGGAAGTTTAAAAGAGAGATAATTAGTAAAAATAAACAGACACTTATTCCAAAAGATTATTTATTTATTTATTTTAATGTTATGTCTCTTCAGAACTTAAATGATCATGGCTCTCCTTTTATTTTGTTAATTATTTGCATCTTTTGAAAGAGCCTGTTGTCTCAAATCACTTTTCGTGTCAATCTAAGAACATTATAGAGGATTCAGATCATGAGTGAATGGCGATGTTATGCCTCCATTCATCTTCTCACAGGGTCTCAGACTGAAGAATGCCGGCATCAAGTGCCTTGAGGAAGTAATGATGCCCTGAGTCAAGAGGGCGGTTGCTGAAAGAACTGACGTCGAGCAACAGGTCTCTGCATCATGCTACATAAACAGCACTCAGTCATGGCTGTCAGAAAAACTGTGCGACCACATCACCCCTTATATCTGGCCACCTAACTCCACAGAGTGCAAGCCCCTTGAGCAAGAAACCAACCAAACTCTTCGTAACACCAACGATGAACGGAAGATAAGGATTACGGCAGTATTCACCAGTTTAAACGAGAAGAATGACTATATCGAATCCATTGCCAAATCTGCTGCTATTAAAGTCGGCTCTCTGTGCAGGGCCCGGAAGTTTTTCCCACCTGAATCTATTCTGCACATATACAAATCTACAATCTTAGGATAGGTTCTATCCTAGGTCCCACGCTCTTTCTGATGTACATTAATGATCTCCTCGACGCCATTAGATCCCAAGTAGGCATGTATGCCGATGACACAACAATCTGCTCTCGCATCGATCAAAAACCACGTGTGGGCGACAAAGCGAACCTCGCTGCCGTGCTTGAAAAGGACCTCCAATCCGTAGTGGCCTGGGTTAGGAAATGGCTAGTAAATTTCAATGCTTCTAAAACGAAGCTGTTATCAACTAACCACCATAGACAATCGCATCTACCTCCCATTAGCATGGGACAGGCTAGCCTCCCAGAGAGTAAAATACTACGCCTCCTTGGCCTTACACTTTCGGCGGACCTCAAATGGAATGACTATATCGAATCCATTGCCAAATTTGCTGCTATGAAAGTCGGCTCCCTGTGCAGGGCCCGGAAGTTTTTCCCACCTGAATCTATCCTGCACATATACAAATCTACCATCCGCCCGTGTATTGAATATTGCTGCCATATCTGGTCGGGTTCCCCTGCTGCTCTTCTTGGGCTTCTTGACAAAATACAAAGGAGAATCTGTAACGTGGTTGATACTGACTTGGCAGACCGGCTTCAACCACTCTCTCACCGGCGTGATGTGGCTTCCCTGTGCCTCTTCTACAAGTACTTTCATGGCTTCTGCTCCGATGAGCTTAGATCACTGGTGCCGCCTAAGCACGAATTTACACGAGATACTAGATTAGCAACTAGGTCCCACCCTTTTACATTTAAACTGATAAGATGTAACCGTAAATTCTACTCCAACAGCTTCTTTTCTCGCGCTTCCCGCCTGTGGAATTCCCTTCCACATGTCTGCTTTCCCGACAGTTACAATCTCCAGGTGTTTAAATGTAGGGTCAATAGAC